>CAJNIZ010008302.1:24484-42143 GCA_905231905.1 Symbiodinium pilosum
TATTAATTTAATTAATTTAATTAATTTATTTAATTTAATTAATTTAAATAAATAGAGGCAAATGGACCTGAGACCAACCAGGAATTAATTCATTTAATTTACTTAATTTATTTAATTTGTTTTTGGGCCCAAAATAAATTAAATAAATTAATTAAATTAATTCCAGACTGGCTCAGGTCCATTTTCCTCTATTTATTTAAATCAATTAAATTATTAAATCAAATAAATTAATTAAAATAATTCCAGCCGAACTAATTTGATTAATTTATTTAAATTATTTTTGGGCATATTTTAAATTAAATAAGTTAATTAAATCAATTCTAGCCGAATTAATTTATCTAATTTAAAACATTTCGTAATGAATGGAAATTAATTAAATATTTTAATTGAGCGTCCAAATAGACCCTAAAAGGCTCTCTATCATATATATATATATGTATGTGTAATCGAGGGCTGATACCCTGCTTTGTAGCCCAGATACCCACTGTTAGTCATGGGTTCCCGTACTACACCCCCAAGGTTCCCCCTGATTAACCTTAATTTAACCTAATTATCCCTGAATAACCTTAACTAAGGTGGGACTAGCGGGGTAGTATAGATGCGGGTGCTAGGGGAAACCTAAACCCTAAACCCCTGGATACCCACTTGGGGACCCAAAAGCCGCATCCAAGTGTGCTTGGAGGGTCTGGCACTGAGAAGACCTCTACCCCTCAACCCCAAGCCTGTTCCCTAAACACTGAAACCTGTAACATAGGTTTCTGTGTTTAGGTAAAGTATACCCTTGTGTTACCCTATGTATGTCAATACCACCCTATGTACCCTTAGATAAACCTGGTATACCATTACATATTCGCGTATGTAGGTATGTAACCCCAGGATATCCTGATGTATCCTTTTAAACCCTTATGAAATCACAGTATATCTTTGTATACCGCTGAACCCTAAGTACAGTATTGATAACTATTTCGGCTCTAAACCCTAAACCCTAAACCCTAAACCTGATCACTGTAGCACCTCTGCCAAGGTCTCGTGGGAGCTCTGCTGGAGGATGCGTCGGACGTCTTCCCAGGTCCTCTAGCTTTGGGTTTAGGGTTTAGGGTTCACATACGAGTTTGAAGGAAGCCGGAAGACCACTCCGTAATAGTTGAGTTCTTACGGCTCAGGGTCAAAGGGTTTAGGCGCAGGGTTTTGGGTTTAAGCATGTAGTGTAGAGGACATGGGTAAAATCTTGCATATACTTGCAAGTATCACCATTAACGGGGCAGGATTTCCGCCATCCACACTACCAGCTTTGAGGAGGCCCCGGGAGTGGACGAATTGAGGGGATCTTGCGGAAGACTGCAACCCTAAACCCTGCATTTCACAAAGCCTTACAACAAACTTAAGGGCCCTCAGTCCCCTATGGTAATCCCCTATAGTAATCCCCTTAATATCCCCTATAGTAATCCCTTATATAACCCCCTTTAAGGAGTTTAGACTGTACATATGGGGTTGTTATGGGTTTCCTGACCTGTCACCAGAAAGATTGTCTGCTTGAAGTCCCTTACCTTACCATTTATATTTCAGGATACCTGGGCTTCAAGGTTGTGTTTTCCTTGATTTCTGCAACCTCGAATAGCCGAAGCTATCCGAGTTGCTGAGGGCTCTGAGTATAGAAGTACGAACCGGCGGTGTAGTAGTCATCATCCTACTGCCAGGTCCGATGCCCGTCCTGGAAATGGAGAGCTAGGTGCCGTCATTCCTTACAACTATAAGTTAACTTCCACAATCATAGAAGGAGCCGTAAAGCAGCTTTAGTTAATGCTCATATAGCAGCTTACAGTACTTGCACTACAAACCTGCGCGCCCTGTGACCTACTAACTTCTGCTGCTCCTGACCTACCTGGAAGGATTGGTAATATTGGGTAACAAGGGGGTAGTATCGGGGTTATATAGGGTAATATGGGGTAATATGGGGTACAATAGGGTAATATGGGGTAATATGGGGTAAAATAAGGTAATATGGGGTAACATGGGGTAAAATAGGGTAATATTGGGTAAAATAGGGTAATATAGGGGAATATGGGGTAGTATTGAGCATATGTAAGGTAATATAGGGTAATAAGGTAATATGGGGTAGTATTGGGCATATATAAGGTAATATAGGGTAATATAACCCTAAACCTAAAACCTAAACCGATAAGAACCTGCACCTTGCAGCCTGGAGCTTACAAAAGTTGGAATCCCTGGGCCTTAGCCTCCCGGATTTAGGGTGTATGATATTCAGGCTTAGGATCTAAGGTGTAGGGTTGAAGGTTATAGGGTTCAAACCCTAAACCCTAAACCCTAAGTCCTATACCCTTAGGATCTAAATTTTGGGTTTTGGGTTTAGGGGCCCAGGTCCCGAACCATACACCCCCAACCCCTGAATCCCAAACCCTAAACCCCCTAAAACCTGAACGGCATGTGCCTCGCGGATGAGATATCGAGGCTGGCATTTCGCCCTTCACGAAGATCATGCGAGAGTTTTGCGGGTTTAGTGGTGTAGGGGTTGGAGCTTAGGGTACCCAATCACCCTAAACCCTACACCCTATACCCCAAACCCTAAACCCTGTACAAAGATCGTGCAGGGTTTCAGGCTAGACCCGCGGCTCTAATGTTTGGTACCTCTAGGGTTTAAAGCCCAAGCCCTAAACCCTGAACCCAAAGGTGTAGGGGTACTGTTTACGGCTAGGGTTTCAATTATGGGTCAGGGCTTGTTGTTTAAAGGCCTCTGGGGGGTTACGGTTTAGGATTTCGAGTTAAGGGTTTGGGGCATGTACCAGACGATCATTCGGGTGATCATGGGAGCGCTTTGCGACTATGTATGGTTGATGCTACAACACCTGCCTGACCCTGAGTAACCCTTTACCTTGGAAACGATGGTACTTTAGGGTACCAAGGTCATGCAGGGTTGTATGCAGAATCTTTCGTATCAACAGGAAGGGATCGTGTTTACCGGGCTTGCAGATGCTAAGCTGGTGGTACTTTAGATGACCCTAGAAACCATTCATAAGTAGGCTCCTTTGTACATCAATCATCAATTTCTACACAAGAAATATACTAATAAAAAAGGGGATTCAAGTGGGTCAGTCTCATCAATTTGGGATCCTTCTGGTTGCGGATTAAATTCTGGCACCTACTATTCAGGGGTAACAAAATGCGCCCCCAATCTTGGGAACTACCCAAGTTATGGTTGAGGCGTTAAGCGTTCGCCCTAAACCCTGAACCCGCGCCCTGAAATCTTGAACCTCGCGGCCAAAAGTCTCAGAGTGTGGAGCGCTGGGCCGCAGACGCGACTTCAACCGGATCTGTCCCCGTCACATCCAGACTTACATCATCCAGCCACAAGTCACAGTGCTCCACCATTGGTAGGGCTGCAACCGTTTGCATTGGCTCCAGCATGGTAAGTTTGGATAGCACTGGGGCGTATGGGCACCCCTGGAGAATACCTCGCCCTGGGACAATGGACATGGACGCGGACGCAATTCCTTCTCCTGCAAGGCATCGCGGGCCACCGTACAACTGCAAGGAGAGCAAAAGCTGGATAGCTGCCAAAGGAAACTGTATCGTAGAATCCCTTGCAGATCCAGGAACAGGCTGACTATATGCCCGTCCGTCAGTTTAGAATGCTCCGTTCTGCCTAGCCGCGACAATGCCACATCCAAGGACGTGCGTCCAGGCACTGCCGCGTCCCAGCCATATTGCAGGGAATTGGGTTTAGGGTTTAGGGTTCAGGGCCTATCCTCCAGCTAATTTCCGGGGCGCTGAGAGTAGTGAAGTTGTTGAAGCAGGCCTACGCCTACGGCAAAACCTTCTCCGGGCAATTTAGGCAATTTGTTTTCTGCAGCCCTCTTTGTTACTCTTGCTCTAGGTTCCCCAGTACACAGTTTTTTGTAAGGGTGGGCTGTTCTAAAGGCGCTTGTAAGGAAGAAACCATTGGGAATAGACTTCTTTATGCGGCTTAGGGTTTAGGGTTAAGTGGTCCTAACCAAACACGAAACCTACACAATGGCCATTTGCAGCACACGTATCGATCACCGCTTTTAGTTCGACCCTACAATGTAGCCCTGGACATACGCGGCCTTCTCCCAAAAGAGGGCCCTTCCCCTCACATGCCCCTACCCCCCCCATCAAAAACATGCAGTCATTCTGATG
This sequence comes from Symbiodinium pilosum, assembly GCA_905231905.1. Classification (NCBI taxonomy): domain Eukaryota; class Dinophyceae; order Suessiales; family Symbiodiniaceae; genus Symbiodinium; species Symbiodinium pilosum. The sequence goes on from CAJNIZ010008302.1 coordinate 28,661, forward strand.
GAGACCCTCCAAAATGGGCAATTTCTGTGGCCACAGCGTTGGATATTAGGGTTTACTGAAGTTCATGTCAGGGTTCGTGCAGATTGCAAAAAGGCATACTTTGAGTCTTGCGGAACTTGTCCATATCAACCCTAGCTTACTGGTTCCCCTGCAGGGAATACAGGACTATAGTCCCTACTTCATCCCCATCTAATCATTTCCCCTCTTCCCTGCTAATCCCCAGCAACCTAGAATGTGCTCATCCTCGCCATCCGCCGATGCAAAGAGTCCAATACCCCATACTCAGGAAGCATAGCCGGCCAATTCATAATGGAAATCCGTCATAGGAAACCCTAGATCCTGACCCCAAACACTAAATGTTGCTCAATATGCTTTCAGGAGCCCTAAAAACTGCCTTGAACTTTACAGCCTAAACTCTGATTCCAGAACCCTCATTAAAAGCTAACCCCTGAGCCCTTGACTCTGAATCTTGACCCCTAAACCCTACCTAGACCCTCCAATGTAGTACCTGTTTGGTAGTCCTAATAAAAATCCTAGCCCAAAAACCATACCAAACCCAAAAAGGAACTACATTGGAGGGTCAAGGTAAACCCTAAAACCTAAACCCTCAACCCTAAACCCTAAACCCTAAAACCCTAAACCCTAAACTCAGAGCTGATCTCTGAATCCTGAATGCTAATCTTTAAGCCCCGCACCCTCAACTCTAAATTCTGAACCCTTAGGCCGCAAACACTTTAGGGTTTAGGGTTTAGGGTTTAAACTTTGAGCCCTGAACCCTAAAGCCGAACACTCAACCCGCAATACACAATTTTACCTAAAATCTAAACCTATTCTGTTCCATCCGATTCTCCATTATTGGGGGGGTTCTTCCCCAAATCCCGAGACCCGCAATCCCTTGACCCTATTATATATAATCTCTAATCCCTAGACCCCAAACCCTAGACCCCTAAATCCCTGAACCCTAAATCCTAAACCCCAAACCCTAGACCCTACCTCTGGCTCCCTTTGTTGCCGCCGCCAGGAGCTCGAGCTCCTCGGAACGCAGGGGCGTAGGTCCAGCACCTGAGGTCCGGGAGTGTGCGGTTTATGGTTTTAGGGTGTAGGGTTCAGGGCTCAGGGCTTAGGAGCTATGTGGAAATTTCAGGAATTCGTACCTCACGTGTTTTGGATATATAGGGGTTTAGGGTACAAGATTTGGATTTGTGGGTGTGGGTGGGGATACCCGAAGGGACCAAGTACCTAAACAGCATTAAACAGTACTTGGAGGGTCAGGGTAACTTAGTAAGCAGATTCCTAAGCCCCACGAGCCTCACTACTAGTAACCTACTTACTTAGTCTACCTGACCCTCTAAGTACATGGGGCCCAAAGTGTCATGTAGTAACGCAGGCTATCTATTCCCTAGGTACTTGACACCGCTGTGCCCTACCCCTTTTTTTGGTACCTAACCGGTATGTCTTCTATATACCAAATGAGGTTCCCTGAAGAAAGGGTATAGCATATATGAGCTATAATCTTAACTCCGAGCATCCCCCTTAATAACCCCTATCATCCTCCCCTAAATCATTCCCTATATAACCCCTTTAAAGACTTTCGATTATGGCTCGTATGGAATTCTAGCTGGGGCTTTGGGCGTAGGATTTGGGATTTGGAGTCAAGCCCTGCGCGTGCAGGACTTAGGGATATGTAGGGTTTCTAGACTTAACGATTGAGAGATAGGGCTTAGGATTTAACGTTCAGTGGATTTAGGCTTTAGGATTCGGGATGGCAGGTATTTTGAATACCGGAGAGTCAGATGGACAAGAACATGGAAAGCACAATGGACAACTGGGAGGATGTGGAGAGTCACAGCTGCGGGAACCCTACCAGGATGAGCTATTAGACCCTATAGTCCCCTTAATCTACCCTTGTTAGGGTCCTATAATGGAAGTATAGGGTCTAATAGCCGATTGTGGTTTATAGTATAATGGTTTCCACTTTCTTTTCCATTCTCCCTATATAATCCCGAATACAATCCCTGTATAATTCCTAATAGAACACCCAATATACTAGGTCTTACGTTGGCTTATTCACGAAACACCTTGTTAAGGGTTTAGTGGTGAGGAAGTATAGGATCTTACCAGTGTTACCGTTTGGGGGATAGAGGGTTTAGGTTTTAGGGTTCGGGGTTTCGGGTATATTACCTGTACCTAGGTGTTCCATACCAGGTGAGCATAGACATCGCATGGTAATCAGCGATCCTTGCCGCAATCGCCCCAGTAAACTTATGCTGTCCATTGCCCTCTAAACCCTAAACCCTTAAACCCTAAACCCCTGAACCCTAAACCGCGAGGTTCCAGGGAAAAGGCCGCCCGCATTCTTTTCGGGTCCATATCTCAAAGGTTTCAGGCTTGGGGTCTAGGGTTTAGAGTTTAGGGCTTAGGGTTTAGGGCTTCGGGCTTAGGGTTTAGGGCTTAAGGTTTGTAACTCTAGGGTTGTACCCTTAGGTGTTGGGATCCTTTTAAGGACTCTAGGGGACCACATTGGCTCATATAAGGGCTAAACAAGCGCTAAATTGGGGAAACCTTTTAGGGGTACGACCTTAGGGGTACAACCCAGGAAACCTTGAATATCAGGGCTCCACCGTTTATAGAGACCCCCAGCCCTAAACCCCAAAAAGCATACAAAAAAAAGAGAACAACTCGGTCAAAACTCCGTCAAAACTCCGGACCTGAACCCTATACAATTTCTATACACCCTAAACCCCCGAACCTCAACAACCACAATGGCATCTGAGAGGCTGCATGTTCCAAGGTTCGCGAGGTCATCACCGTCATCTGGTCTTGGCCTGTCGCGATGGTGAAGATGCACCCGCGTGGGTTCATGATGGTCTTCGAGATATTGGGATGTTACAGGGAGAGAAGGGCCCAATAGCGAACCACTGTCTAAACTCCTAGTATCCCCCTTAATAACAGCTATAGTAGGCCCCTATATAACCCCCTTCAAGGAGTTTAGACTTTAATTCATATGGAGCGGAACATGGAAGATGGAACGGAAACCGGATATATGTGAATGCGAACCTCTGCAGGGGATGGGAATCACCTGGACGCAAACCCCTGCTGAACTCAGTGGAAACAGCTGGCCTCAACGGACATGGTGGGGTGGCCACAAGTTAGTATGGTCCCTTTTTGACTTCCCAGTATAGTACGGCCCTCCAACGGTAGGGTAAGCAAAGCCAGGAACCACAATCTTGACGGCCCCTCAGGCTTGCATGCACCAGTGGCCGTGTGGGCTTTTTTCGCGCCTAGGTGCGTGCGAAACCTATCAAATCGAGAGCTTGGCAAAGCTGGAGAACAAAGCACTTCTGTGGCTCCGTCAGTTCATCACTCAACTCCACTTTGTTTCTATACCAGGGAGACCCATGGATTTCATCCGAGAGTGCCCCATACAAGCTCAGAAGAGTTGATCCTACTTGTGCCTCTGGAAAACATGTCTGGGCAGCATCTGTGAGCACTTTCTCCCACTCACTGGCTGACTTTGGAGATGTTCGGACGGCGAGAATCGTTTCCTAGATTCCCCAGTGACCCCTTAATAATAAGACATTCCGTCTTAATAAGGAACCCCCCAATATAAAAAGGGTACTACTGGGGTACCTAGATAGTGCAAAAGCCCTATTATTTATTATATACCTATTATGGTAACCCCTAAACCCTAAACTCTACTATTTACTGTATTTATATACCCTAAACCCTATACATACCCGGCTTTTTTTTGCATCGAACTTCTTTCCTATTATTTACTATATACCCATTATGGTAACCCCTAAACCCTAACCCTAAACCCTAAACCCTATACATACCCAGTGTCCTTTGCATCGAACTTCTTTTTAGGGCGGCACCTCTGCGCAGCGAGTTGAAGAACCCATTCGAAAATGCCACGGCTGCTGAGCAGGCCTTTACTGGGGTTGGGGTTTAGGGTTTAGGGTTTAGGGTCTGTTAAGGAACTTAGGTTAAGTTATAGTTATAGTCCCCCTTAAGTAAGATAGAATATGGGATATGTGGGGATCTTATTAGAATGTACCCGGAGCCATAGTCTATCTACTTAAGGGGGACTATACCATAATATAGGGGTTGTGAAGGGATAATGGAAATTAACATTCAAACTACTATTTAGGGTTAGGGGTTGCTGTTAAGGAGCTTAACTTAATGTACCATGATAAGGGTTATATAGGGATAATGGAAGATAAAATGGAAACTACTATTTAGGGTTTAGGGTTTATGGTTGCTGCTAAGGAACTTAAGTTAAGTTACCATAATAGGGTATATAAGCTTTAGGGGGCTCTTGTAGTATATAATGGGGTTTCCCTAATATAGTAACTTAAACTAACAGCAACCCAGCAGGCCTTTAGCGCGAAGGACCTCCATGCGCAGATTTTGCAGTAAGTCGTCCTTGCTCTTAATGTCATCAGCCTCAGGTACAACATGGTGGGTGTGCTAGGGACGCCTGGGAGTGTACAGGGATTATTATGGGGAGTGTGGGGGTCCTCATTCGCGATCTTCTGTATATGGATTACAATACAAGTTACAAAAGGGACCATGGGGATCCTCATCACGCATTATCCTAAGGGGATTATGAGGGTCCGCGTTTGGTGTTCTCCAGGGGTTATACCAGGGGTTACGGAGGTCCGCAATAGGGATTCTGTAGCGATGATACTGAAAAAATCCAATGTCACCGGCCTTGCTCTTGAGGGCGTCATGGGAGCGTTTGAGGGCTTCCATCTTTACCGCATAGAGCCCATCTGCAATCATCAGATAGCCCTCTACCTCCTCCCGGGTGAAGGTCTTCCGCTTCTTGAGGAGAGGTGCAACGTATTCGCTGGGCTTGCGGGGAACTGAAAAATCATGCTGGGCATCGCTCAGCAGTAGTTGCCAAACCGCCAGCGTAAATGCAGCGCAAGCAACACAGCTCCGGCGCACATGAGGGCGCATGGAGAGGGAACACTATTAAAATATGTTGCTACTGCCTTTGCCTGAGCAAAAAAGGCAAATACCAGAAGCAGTTGGCTCATCGGTGCAGGTTACAATATACAAGCCTATCTTCGAAGGAGGCCCATCAAATCACAAGCATGAAGAAGGTGTAGTCTCCTTAGACCTATAATAAAAGTAGCATCTGTAATCAGGGTTCTACTATTTAAAAGCTATCAAGCAATTCCTAAGGACAGTACACGAAGAACATGTCAGGCGCGCTTTCCACTTGCCGCGCTTGATGTGCGCGAGCCTGGCACACTCATTGCAATCCTCATCCGCAAATGACACGTGTTCCGCCGAATGTGTATCGCTACTGTACTAGGTGTTTTTGCTTGGGTTGTTCTTAAAATTATGGGCCCCCATTGGTTGTAGATTATATGTATAAATATATATATATAGAGTGCGGCACCTCATATTTAGGGGTGCTAAAATGGGACCCCAATTTTGGGAACTACCCATATTACGTGTGTGTTTTTGCAAGTGCGGGGGGGGGCATTTTCCAGGTTTAGGCGAGCGATTACAGGGCGTGTCTGGGGTTCCCTAAATCCTAAACCTCAAACCCCAAACCCCTAAACCCCCAAAAACTTGAACCCTAAACCCAAGGAACAACTTCTAATTATTCCAGACTGACCTAGAGGCAGGCTTCCCTCTATTCCTAGACCCTCCTCCTACCCTCTATTAGGGCCTAAGTACCCACTATTAGGGACCATATATCCCCAATTAAGGGTACAAGGAGGGTCCTGGTTGGGATGTTTGGAAAGTTGTGGCCACTTGCGGGAAACATAGAAACTTGGAGGCTCATAGGACTTGGTAGCATATACCAGGACCCTCCTTGTACCCTTAATTGGGGATATACGGTCCCTAATAGTGGGTACTTAGGCCCTAATAGAGGTCTAGGAAGGTTTAGAGGTTTGGGGTGTAAGGTTGAGGGTTTAGAGGCTTAGGGTTTAGGGTTCAAGTGGCGGGTTTAGGTTTTTGAACCCTATCTGAACCCCCAAAGGTATGTAGAATAATGGCCTTTTGGGCTATATTTACTGGTTTTGGGCTATTGTTTTACCTACTTTTGGGGCCCCGGTACTCCGCCTCACTGGTTTTATGTAGGTTGCGCCAATCAACTTCGCCGAGGCAGGTCCAGCCTCAGGGCGTTTGGAACCCACTAAGAACACTCTCTACCAGGACCCTCCTTGTACCCTTAATTGGGTTTAGGGTTTAGGGTTGTGTCCAGGACCCTCCTTGTACCCTTAATTGGGATACGTGGAAAATAAAATGGAAGCTACTATACTGGAGAATCAATGGAAAAGAAAATGGAAAATGAAATGGAAACTGGGATTATATACCAGGACCCTCCTTGCACCCTTAATTGGGGACATATGGTCCCTAATAGTGGGTACTTAAGCCCTAATAGAGGGTAGGAGGAGGGTCTAGGTACTCTTCCTTGCTGAACACCCACGAATCCAAACTGTGGTTTGCGAAATATCTGCGCACCCCATTAGCCGAGGCGCGTGAGCGAAAGCGTTTACAATTAGACTCTAAGCCCTAAGCCGCGTAGTTGTAGGCTACCAGGTCCCATAAGCCTCCAAGTGGCGCCTCAGACCTCACAAACGGTTTCGCCGAGCCCGACGCAACCTTCCCCCCCAAACACAGCTCCAACAAGCCACCTAAAGCAAAAATCACAAACCCCAAACTAAAAACCCTGAGAGCCCTAAACCCTAAATAGTAGGTTCCATTTTATTTTCCACTATCCCAAAAACCCCAATTCAACCCAATATTACCCCAAGGGGTACAAACCTAAACCACCAACAACCCCCCCAAACCCTAAACCCAAAGCCCCCAAAACCCTAAACCCCCAAAAACCTTAAACCCTAAATCCTAAACCTTAAACCCTGAACCCTAGATTCTACGCAACACCCTATATAAACCCTCCCTCAACCTTCAGGCACTGGATGCTCCAAATGATCTGTAGCTGGTGGAGAAGGGGCCTCAAGCGAACTCAGGGTAGATTTAAGGCTAGGGTTTAGCTAGGGTTTAGGGTGTTTAGGGTTTGAGGCTTTTAGGGTTCGAGGGTTTGGAGCAGCAGCAAATCCGGGCTTACTTGGATGTTCATGGGCTCAGACTTGGTGAAGGCCTTGGGTACGATATGGCTGTTGAAGTGGGATGCCTATACTTGCAACCAATCATACTCAAACGTTGAGGGGACATCTAGCCTAAGCCCTAAACCCTGTACCCCTACTTACAGCTACCCATGCACCTTAAACCCAGAAATCTAGTCCGTGTCCCTTACACCCTAAATCCTGCAAGCCCCAAACCCTAAACCCTAAACCCCCAAGGGCTCTCTAAGACCTAAACTCTAAACCCTAGACCCTAAACCCTGAATCCTGCGCCCTAAACCCTAAACCCCTAACCCTTGGGGCCTCCCCGGTTTTAGGATTTAGGGTTTAGGGTTAAGGGTTCTGGGTTTAGGGTTTGTGCCCATGATTTTCACACGAATCTTTCTCAAAGCTTTTCTTGATGTATCTAGTTCCTCTCAACGATCTTTATGATATGAGCCCTGGACCAAATTTGTAGTATATCCCTTGATAGGTCCCCCCCAACCCCCTACGTATATAGTCCTCTATAGGTCCCCCCCAACCTAAATTTAGTCCGTAGCTCATATGGCTTCATCCCCGGTGAAAACCATCAACCAAAAAGCAGACTCTAAGGGTCCAAGGACCCAAATAATAGGTTCCCTTCAAAGGGGTTTTAGGGGGACATATAAGGTTTTCTGGACAAGCATTGGAAGCGCATGGCTGTCGAAAAGCAACCTGCACCCTTATTCCTATAAACCCTGAACAGTAACCCCCCAAACCCTAAACTCTAATCCGTATACCTAAACAGGCAAGGACATGAATCATGCGAGGTGCTCAATGCATTTTAGGGTTTGGGGTTTTAGGGGGGGTAGTAGGTTTTTGAAGGATTAATTTGGATATATGGGATTAGGGATTTCAGACTTCGGGTTTAGGCTTAGGGTGTATGGTTCCATCTGAAGGGACATGCAATCAGAAGGTTTTGTAGAAACAGAGGGGATCAACGAAGATGCCAGCTGCAACTACCAGCACGCTTAAGGTAGCATAACGCACCCAGACATTCCCCACTCGGGAGATGACGTATATGATGCTACTTCCGCCTCCCCTGCCAACATAGAATGAAGGCTTTTGTACTGAAATGGGGGCTCTAGGTGTTGATGTAACCCTAAACCCCAAAATCTAAACCCTAAACCTAGGGGTGGGTTAGGTGGTTTGGGGGTTTCCGTATTGGGTTAAAAGGCTTTAGGGGTCTTACGATTTAGGGCTTAGGCGTCGGGGCTTAGGTTCAAGATGGTTCAAGCGCGAGGCCAAAAGCATAACCCAATTGCAAGTCTTTACAGTCATATCCCATGTGTAGGTGCACTCAGTACGGGAGATGATAGCAGTTTAGACTATAGCTTACATAGCCCCATGCTGTTTTGCTGCTAAACAATTTAAATTCAAGTTACCATGATAAGGGTACATAGGGCCCAGCGTTTAGGGTTTAGGTCTATCCCAACACGCGAATATAGCAAATAGGGCTTCCTCAGTATAGCAACGTGGCTAAGTTTCTTAACAGCAACCCAGGATTCCTTCCGCACCCTTCCTTTCAAACCCTAGACCCCAAACCCTAAACCCTGGACCCTAGACCCTAAACCCTAGACCCGAAACCCTAAGCCCTAAACGTCGCCCCTTTGAAAGGACCCACCCTTTCACCCCAAAGCCCTGCAGTTCTCAAGTCAAGGCCTGCAAAGCGCTGTCCGACCCCCCACTGTGCCAAGGCTGGACGCATCCGAAATCGAAACGAACGTTCCGAAACAAGAGCCTTAGGGTTCATGGGGTTTATAGGTTTATCGGGTTTATAGGTTTTACGGGGTTTATAGGTTTTACGGGGTTTATAGGGTTGGTAGGGTTCACAGAGTTTAGCGTGTTAGAGGCGTGAGAGTTTGGGGGTTTGGGTGTACGGGTTTAATGTTTTGGATTTCACGCTTTACGGCGTGCGCAGCTTTAAAGAAGCGAGGGGACAATGGGACCAGGACAAGTACAACAAAGGACCAACAAACCACCGAATGACATGGAGAGGAACCAGAGCCACACCGGACAGAACAACAAGCTTGCATCACAAGAGGCATAGCTAGGGGGGCAAACAGAAGGGACCCCCCGATGGGTTGACCACCAAAGGACCTTGGACGAACCTTGTAAACCCAAAAAAACCAAGCGAACCTGGCGAAGGGAGTTGACTTGGACGAAGGCAAGAAGGTTTACGAGGCTGGACCTCCGGACCGTGATGTTCTTCAACCCCCGCCTCTCACCTTGCACCCCTAGGAGTCACAAACCGCAACGCCAATCAAGCCTAGACAAAGGGCGCGAAGGTTTGACGACGGGACGAGGGTTGGACGAAGGCCAATATGGCTTGGACGAACCTTGTCCAAGGTTCGGTGGTCGACCTTTGGGCCCTTCCCTTTATCCCCAAATAGCATTAACAGAAGCAATCGGCATGATTCGACCAAAGGCTTCCATGCGCCATGTTGCTTTTCAGTCTTCCCATACCATTTTCAAGGCCTAAACCACTCTACATTCACCACCACTGACCCAAGGAGCCCAGTACCCCTTGACTATAGTAAGGCATATAGCTTAAAGCATATTCGAGTCCCTAGTATCATTTGGGCCATATTCCTTAATGAAGGGGTATTGGCCTCTCTGAGCAATGATTAGTTCAATCCTTTGGGCTCATCGACGCGCAACCACCCTAAACACGAGGCCTTAGAAAGCCTGAACCCGCTTGCACAAGACTTGAACCCCAAGGCCCCGCACCTCCCGAAACCCTGACCCATGGGACAATGCAAACAGGAAGCGAGTCTCGGATAGTCTGTATACAGTTTTGTTCATGGGTAATGCGAGGAACATCAGTAAAGTTCCTGGACCTGGACCCCGAAAGTATGTAAAATCATGGCCCTTATGGCTGTCATTATGGGTTTAGGCCTATTCTTTTACATACTTTTGGGGTTTAGGCAGTACTTTTGCATCCCTAAACCCTGAGCCGGGGTGCTGGAACTGAAGCGCTGCGCATGTGCAGGACAGACAAGGTGTGGTGCAAACAAGGAGGTCCACATGACCTGAACGAAACGAGGGAGAAATACTACCTGGACTCAAGTATGTAGAATACGCTTGTTTTTTGAAGGGTATGATTCGGCCTCCTAAAGTATGAGCTTGGGGCAGTTATTTTGTCTCAAACACGGAGATGCTGCTTTAACTCCAACGCAGCAACGCTCCATCAATAACCTTCCCATCCCACCGAAACCATTGATCAACAACATTCATCTGCGAGGGCTATCCCAAGAGGGATCTGCATACCCAACTTCCAGGTATCGGCATGGCGTGTTTATACCCAAGTTGTGTCTAAAAACGGGACTTCCAAACCTCCAACCTCATGTGCGAAGAGCCAATCAGAAAAAATATGTGCAAAACCCGTTGCTTGCATCACGCTCCAAAAGACGTATTTTTGTTTGTGTTCTCTGGCCATACGCAAAAAACACTGTACCACACTGTTTGACTTGATAACAACACCGCAGCCAAAAGCATGACCCCTTCCATCGGAAACCCTCCCCAGGCTATCCACATGCACACTATGCAACCTCCGTAACCCCATAACCCCATGCCTATGAACCAGTACGCCCTGCACTGGAAACCAAGAACCCCCCCAAACCTGAACCCTAAACCTGAACCCTAAACCCTAAACCCTGAACCCTTTGCGCCAGCTCTCTCACTTCCAACCGCGCCTGTGATCTGCAAACAACTTTCCATGTCATCAGCCAAGCCTTCTTGGCTAACGAAATCCTGAGTCCAAAAGCACAATCCCGAGGGATCCAAGTAGCCCAATGTAGGGATTATTTGTTTACATGGATCCCCAGGGAATGTGTGTTAGGGGTAACTGTGTAGTATACATTTTGGCCCCCAAAAATGGTTGCATGGGATCTGCCTACCCTCCTGGACCCTTCCACCCCTTGGGACAAAAAACAAATTATGGGCGTTGGTTTGGAATCGTTGACATTGCAAGGGCCTTCGATGCACAAACATATCTAAAGGTTAGAACAATCTCGTTTTGCATTCTCGCAATTGCGCAGGCTTGCGACCCAAAAATCAGCACATAAAGATTAAACCAGCACGGTCGGCGTGAATCAGGTGGACAAATGTGTGCCAATACTTTAAACGCGTAAGTGTCAGTTTACGAAAGCAACTAAGATTCTGGACATTTGAGAATGGCTCTACGTGAGATTGACCTCCTCCAAATAGACGGTCAGTGAGAATGAGAGCCCATGACATCGAAGACGGGGCGGCCGTGGCAACGACTAGTTGTCGGTCGTGGGGAAATTTTCACCCTGTCATGTGTATCTGGCGCATGGCTTGCTTCCATAACTCGAGAGCCAAATCACCCTTTCAGCCTAAGATTTGAAAAGCCGAGACTTGCAACATAAATGTAGGAACCAGCACGAAAACATTCGCGACTAACAGCCCCGTTCTGCATGAGCAGCTTGATCCCTTCGCCACTGGGTTCGGGAAACAAGGCATCCTAATGCAGCACGCAAGTCGAATCGAGCTATCCGGGGGATACAATGGGAGTGCCGCAGGATTTTACCTGTCAAAGGGGCTATCGGTAATCAGTACTCATGACTATATCATGGAATTGCTTGTGCTGCCAACATTGTCAGAAACCGCTTTCTGGATCGTTTGCGTAGGTGGTGTTCAAAAGAACTTTTTGATTAAAAAGCTCTGTTGCTTCAGCGGTCTTAGAAAAATCCTGCCCCTCCTTTTATGCTTGCCAAGGCTCTTAGGCCCACATAATGGGATCCATTACCTTCGCCCCCAAAGCCCACAGTTACCCCCGAAAAGCCCCAAATCATCCTAGGAGCATTAGGGCTCAACCCTAAACCCGAAATCCAAAACCGTAAATCCTGTTGAAGCCTGGGAGACTTAGGGAAGGAGGTTTGCATTGGGAGCCTCAGGGTAAGGCTTACCAGCAAGCATCTCCGTTGGTGGTGCAGGTCTCCATCATCGCTTCGATTTAAGGATTTGGCAACTAACATCTCTCCCAAAGGGTCCAGGTAGGTGTATCGTATAGGGTTTAGGGCTTGGGGTTTAGGGTTTAGGGTAGCTATATGGTATATACCTTGGCTCTAAAGCAGGTATATATGGGAACCCCGTGAGGCCCTAAGCACATACTGTCTACCTACATGGCCCCTAAACCCTAAACCCTAAACCGTGTTACTACATGGACTCTTTGGGTCTGTAGGCAGTCGGCAGCCCGCCTGTCCGCCTTCTTTGTCATTTGAGGGCTCTAGCTGTATTAGGGTTTAGGGTTTAGGTGTAACCTTGCAGCTCCAATCGCTAGAAGCCTGTCACGCCAGGATTCGGAAACCAAAAATCCTATATAATACTAATTCGGAAAATTTCGGAAACTAAAAGCCTTTATTCGGAAACTACAACCCCTTATCCGGAAACAAAACACGCTGATTCGGAAGCCCACTTGATTCGAAGCCCAAACACCCTGATTCGGAAACTAAAAACTCTGAATCGGTGATTCGGAAAATAAAAGCCTCACTGATTCGGAAACTATAGCCACCTCATTCGGAAGGCAAGAGATTACCCCCACCCCCCGAGCCCCAGTCCCATCCCTCATGGCTTCGAGGAGTGTAGTTTCAGTTTAGTTTCTGAATCGGGGATTTGTAGTTTCTGACTCGGGGGTTTGAGTTCTGAGTCGAGGATTCTTAGTTTCTGAATCGGGGCTTTGGGTTTCTGACTCGGGGGATTTAGTTTCTGAATCGGGGTGTGTTTAGTTTCTGAATCCAGGGTTTCTCGTTTCTGAAACGGAGCCTTTTTAGCTTCTGCCTTTTGGTTTCTGAATTGGGGTTGGTTCGCTACAAGCCGCCCTGTGGTTGTAACGATTCAGACGCCGTCCGGAGCTATAGCGCGGTGCTTGTTGCAGAGAAGAATCATCTTTCACGGCAAGTGCACATAAGCTTTCGACCTTTTTGAGAACTTCCCAAGTCTTCACTATTCGCGCAGGCTTCGCAAGCCAGACCGCTGGGTCGGAAACGGAGCCTTTAAGTGCCCTCAACTAGGGTTATAGGTGTCTTAATGGTGGACACTTCGGCCATAATAATAGAACCCTAAACCCTAAACCGCAGGGTCTTGGCAAGTGTGCTCCTGAATCTGAGTAATTAGTTCGTCCGCTTCGCACTCTGGCGGTAGGTTGCCTATTAAGGCTTAGGGTCTACCGACCACATATATGCAACCCAAGCACTTTGCCCTGCGGATGTTTGCAGAAACTTGTATCCTCCCCATCTGCCCCCAGATGGTTTAGGGTTTAGGGCTTTAGGGGTTTAGGGTTTAGGGTCAAGGGATGTCAAGGGGGTTAGGGTTTACCTGTGAATCCCCGA
>CAJNIZ010008302.1:45932-56627 GCA_905231905.1 Symbiodinium pilosum
GTAAGACACATACTGAGGGGACTACAGGCGATCCTAAACTCTATACGCCACTATATGGAAGTTTCCCTAAATTACTGTTCCCAAAATGGGGGAAATTTATATAGGGCCCCGTATTATAATAGGAACCCAAATATAGGACCCCGTATTGACAGTAATTTAGGACAATCCCCATATGGTGACTACTATAACGATCCATTCCTTCAGTCCTAGCTAACTAAAGGTAAGTAGTTACAAACCTACAGTTGATACTGAGACTCCTGCATGACCTCAGTATAACTTACATCCCAAGGTATGAGGTACTTACGGCCATGTAACATGTTTAGTATCCTAAACCCTAGTTAAGCCCCAGACCCCTAAACCCCTAATAAACCCCTAAACCCCAAACCCCTAGACCCCTAAACCCTCCAACCGTAAACCCTAAGTAGTTGTGGGGTATTCTCTGGGATCGCTGTCAAGTATCCCTTCTGCCATCGGCGCAAGCCCTGGAAGCCATGCTCCTTGCAAGGGTCTTCAAGGGACCCTGAAGTAGTTACGCTTTATTGTTTAATTTCTTCAAGGGGCGCTGAAGCAGTCAGGGTTTCGGGTTTAGGGTTTAGGGTCTTCAAGTGACGCTGCAGTAGTTAGAGTTCAGGGTTTGGGTCTTCAAGTGACACCGAAGTAGTTAGGGTTTAGCGTTTTGGGTCTTCAAGGGACGCTGAACTAGTCATCCAAGGATTCAGGTCCACCCTAAACCCCTAAACTCCAAACCGTAAACCCTTAACCCTGATCCCGAATCCCTAAACCTTAGTTTAGGGATGGAGGTTTTGGGGTGCGCATCCGGACCGGACCCTAGGCGGGGGGGCGGGCTAGGTGGCTTGGGGTGGAGATTCCGACTGAGGGCGTGGTTTGAAGGCTCTGGGAGTTCAAACTGTCGGAAAATGGGTCGCGGTCGTCTCCTAAATCCCGAAGCCCTCAACATCAAAACTCTAAACCCGAAACCCCTAAACCATAAACCACCAATCCCAAAACCCTACACCCTAAACCCCTAAACCCTGCACCCCCAACCGCCCTGACCAGCACCGGCGCTGTCCCGCAGCAGCCGACCACGGCGTTCCAGTCCGCCTGCGCTGAGCCTGGGCAGAAGTTGGGGCCATAGTTTCGGGTCTAGGGTTTAACCATAAACCCTAAGGTTTCGGGTTTAAGGTTTGTTTTTGGGGAGGCCCTTTAAGGGAGAGGGCTTGCCTGTAACCCCGATGCTCCACAATCTAATATCAACTACTTTGCTCAGTAGGTACAACCCGTAAAGCTGTAGGTAGTTGGGGTTACAGGTTGGCCTAAACCCTGCTTAAAAGGGATCTGAAGCCCAAAGCCCTACACACGGTTTAGGGTTAAGGGTTAAGGGTTTAGGGCCCAAAGCCCTAACGGTTGTTTTGGGGGCTTTCAGGGTTTGGGGTTAATGGTTTGGCAACCCAAGAATGTGCCAGGATCATGTTGGCCCTGCAGGCACGCTATAAGATATTAAGATTTGGGCTTCAGGGTTTAGGGTTTAGGGTCTAGGGTTGAGGTATAGGAGGATAGCTTTGAGGAAGCCTCCCGACATGTCTCCTAGGCAAGACACCAAAAGACTGGACTAGCTCCCTATAACTGTAAGAGGAATAGTCATATTGGTAATAATGGTAAGAACACAGGTAAGAATAGGCATAACTTAGCCATAGTTTTCACAATGGTAAAAACAGAAATAATGGTAAGAATAATAACTGTACTAATATTGGTAATATTAGTTACGATCTTCTTTGAACCCATACCTAAACCCCTGGGTGGATGAGGAAGGTGGATGCTCCTTATACCCAATAATACTATAAGGTGACATGTTGGGGGGCTCTACTTTCAAGATCCTCCTAGGGGATTGGGTATGACAGTTTCAGACAACTACGGGTTCTCTTTTGGGGAAGCCCGATAATTAGGACTAGGACTGTCCTGAATCCGAAGCTCTACACCCTTGGTCGACTCCCAATCCTACACCCGAAATCATAAACCCGCAGCCCTAAACTGTAAACTCTAAACACCAAACCCTCAACCCTAAACCCTAATACCCTAAACCCTCAACCCTAAACCCTAAACCCTAATACACTAAACCCTTAACCCTAAACCCTAAATCCTAAAGGTTGGAGGGTCTTAGGGTTGCAGGGTGTAAGGGTTGGTCTAGGTAAAACCTAAACCCTACATAGGCCATTATAGTAGTTTCCAAGTTCTTTTCCATTCTCCTCATATAGCCCCAATATAACCCTAATATTAGTACCTATATCCCCTGCCCCCGAAACAGTGATCAAGCAGCGCAAATTCCGCGTAGGCAAAGATGCGCCGTTGCTGGGGAGCTGAATCCTCACTTGTCCCTACTTGGATGCTCATGGGACTTTGTAACTACTTATACTTGGGCTTATAACCTTAATTATAATCGGCTTATAGGGGTTACCCCAATGATAAGTAGGGTTATACGCCAATTACAAGTAGTTGCTAAGTCCCATGAGCATCCAAGTAAGGGTCCAAGGACCCAAATACTAGGGTCCCTTTAAAGGGATTCTAGGAGGATATATAGGGAGATATCGGGATTATATAGGGGTATATAGGACCCAAAGAGTAAGGTTTTAGGGCCCAACTACTACAATATTAGTATTTGGGCCTTAAAACCGCATCATTTTGGGTCCTCGGGCTGACTTCCAAAAGTCCAGTCCTAGGCCGAAAATGATTTAGGGTTCAGGACTTAGGATTTAGGGTTTTGGATTTAGAGTTTAGGTTTTAAGTGTTTTTTACAACCGCGTCGACTCTGTTCGAAGTCCAGCTTTTAGGTTTTAGAGTTTAGGATTTACGGTTTAGGCCATGTTGAATTTCTGACCCTAAACCCAAAACCTGTCACAGTAGCACTGTAGCTCAGCCCGTAGAAGATGACATGTATGGTGTCTCACAAAGGTATGAGTCGCAGACCCCTGGGAAGATCTAGAAGTAGAACCACCAAGCCCTAAACCCTAAACCCTAAACCCCTAAACCCTAAACCCTTAATACTAGCATTTAGGGTTTATAAGGTTTAAGGTTTAGAGGGGGTAGTGCTGCACCTCTCTGCATGCAATGGGCTGCTAAGCCTTGGATCCTGCTAGCATCCTGAAGAAGCAGAATTCCTGACGGGTTTGATGTGAAGGGTTTTCGGGTTTACGGTTTAGGGTCTAGGGTTTGGGGTTGAGGGTTTAAGATTTCCGGTCTAGGGTTTAGGGTTAAGGGTCTAGGGTTTAGGGTTTAGGGGACTCAGGAACTAGGTTGTTGGACAAAAATTTTTAAAGCATGTTATTAGGAAAAGTATGTCTAAACATCATGGTCGAAACCCCAAGTGCTTTTTTATCTCTTAGATTTACTTAAAAGCGGTATGCCTAGACAACCAGGATCCAATCCAAAGGGCTGGGAAACTAGGGGTGCTAGGCCGTTGGCGTATCTACATTGCAAAGTGCCCCCCGCCAGTAAGAGTCTGCAATAGTCTGAATATGAGGGACTCTATATGATTATCATATGACCAAGACTATCTCACTGGTAGTTTATAGGGAATAAGGGAATACACTCCCTGAATTTTCCCTATATCATATACGCCCAGTAGGCAGTGTTACATGACACTAATTATAACTCACTTGCCACCATGTCAGGGTGCCTTAGGGTGCTAGTTGGGTAAAACATGCCATTGGGATATGGGTTCTTCTCAAAAATCATGTGCCCTTATGGTTACACAATATATTACGGCTCCCAATATCTAGGGGTACTAAGATAGGACCCTAATTATGCGAACTACCCACTTTCTAAACCACAAACCCTATAAGAAGGTATATATTTTTGAGCCCCAAACCTACCCGGATGAGATGGCTGCATATAGTTACCCTGAACCTCAACCCTAAACCCTAAACTCTCAAGCCCATATGAGCTACAGTCTAAACTCCTTCAAGGGGGGATTATATAGGGGCTATTAAGGGGGATACTAGGAGTTTAGACTATAGCTCATATAAACTCACCATTACTTAGGGTCCCCAAATGTCCTTAATCCTAAAAATTCTAAACTTCCAAACTTCAAAACCAAAATGACCCCCCCAAACCCTAAGTAATGGCAATAAACTCTGAACCTCCAAGTACTCCTTTCACAGACCCAAGCCATGGGGGGCCTGCTGTCAGAAGGATTTACGGCTCCAAAAGAGTATTCTCAGTATTAATGGCATTTGGGACCTAAAGCCCTATTAGTGGCGTCCCTGGATGCTTAGGGCACATTTAGGGTTTGGGATTTAGGGCTTTGGGTTTTGGGCTTAGGATTTAGGGCTTTGGTTTTTGGATTTAGGGTTTAAATTAGGACTTTTGGTTCAGGGTTTAGAATTTGGGGTTTAGGATTTGAGATCATTTTTGGGCTACAAGTGACAAAACATACTTTGTGTGCCTAACGAGCTCGTGGCACATTGAAGGCTACAGGTTCGCCTCAACAATGATCCAAATACTACAGGGCTTTTAAAGCACCCCCTTAGTAACCCCTATAATACCCCGTATATATTCCCCTACATGACCCCCTTTAAGGCCCTAAACCCTAAACCCTAAAACTTCAAGGAGTTTAGACTATAGATCCTGTGGTATTTGTTTTTACCGCTCCGGGGACTCCAATCTATGCCTATGAATAACACCTACATTAGATCCTGAAGTCTGTTTAGGGTTTAGGGTTTAGGGATACCAGAATTGGGCCCTAAAGTCTACAACTATTACCTGCTTTGGGTCTTAGAATCTATAACGAGTACCTACTTTGTCCCTTGAGTATGACTCGCTAGTCATAGCATCAAGGAGCCAACGCATTCTGCCGAAGACCAAAGCGTGAGATGTGGCCTCTGCGCACCATCTTCTTTGAGGGAAAGGCTTCTAGGTGTACATATATATATATATATATGTAGTCCCCCTTTAAGTAGATAGAATATGGCTTTGGGTATATTATACTAAGATCCCCATATACCCCATATTCTATCTACTTAAGGGGGACTATATACTATATAAGGTCTAATTAATAATGGCCTAACAATGGAAAGACTTTAGTTTAGGGTTTAGGGTTACCGGGTCCGGGGGACCTAGCACGTAGGTTCATGACAAGAGGTGTGGTTACCATACGGCTTTTGCAGCTATATAGGTATACTTACTAACTTGTCCCGACCCTTCCGGTTGTCTGGGTACAATGCTCGATGGGAGGTATATTGAGGGGTTGATTTATTAGGGGACAAAGGACCCTATTCCCTGAACCCCTAAACCCTGAACCCTAAACCCTGAACCCTAAACCCCTAACCTTTCACCCCTAAGCCCTAAACCCCTAAAGGGATATTTAGGATCGCAACCTCCAACCCTAAACCCCTAAATCCGGAACCCGTAGAGCCTTAACCCCGGGCTGCGGGTTTAGTGCTTGAAGATGAAATCGTTTGAGGATTCAGGGTTTAGTGTCCCTAAACCCCTGAAAAGCCGCCAACGCTTACACACACACAGCTGAATTCGTGATGGGAGCTTCTACCTGGACCCTCCTGGGTCCGGAACTTTAGGGTTTAGGGTTTAGGGTTAAGGTCATGGGTTTAAGGTTTAGGGTCTACCTCGCCCTCGTACCCCACTGCTTCTTGAGGTCCGGAACTTTACGTCTACGTTCTTCATTATACAAAGTCAGGTACCCCCAAACATAAGGTACGGTGTAAGGGTGGAGATGCAAAATTCAAACTATGCACCTACGGTGGACACTAGAAATCCTGCATGACCCTAAGTACCCTATACCTTGGGAATTGTGAGAATCTAGTGTGTTAAGGAAATCCGTTCATAACCTTTTGTAAGCTATAGTCTCAACTCCTAGTATCCCCTTAATAACCTCTACAATGCTCCCCTAAACGCAGTTTGGGGTTTAGGGCACTAAGCCCTGAACCCAAACCCTACACGCTATAAACTCTGAACTTTATAAACCCTGAACCCGAAACCGTTCCACCAAAGCATCTAGGTACTGAGTTGTGGTCAAGGCAGAAAAAATTAGTTAACGCGACTAGAAAAAGCTATTCACAATATATCCATATTATGGCAACTTAATTCTGGTTCCAGTTCCTGCACCCAAAACCCCTAACCCCTAAACCCAAAACCACGACAACCCTAAACCCTAAACCCCAAGCCCTAAAACCAGAACCCACAACCCTAAACCACAACAACCCAAACAGGAGGGACGGCTTCCATTCCCTCAGGGACCAAAATGATAGGGTTTTAGGGCCCAAATACCATTAGTAGTATAATGTTTGGGCCCTAAAACCCTATTATTTGGGTCCTTGGACCCTTAGGGATTGTCGAAAGCGGAGTGGCAGGCCCTTGTCTTCGAGCTTCGTGCTTCGAAGCCATGGATTAGGGTTTAGGGTTTAGGGTGTAGGGTTTAGGGTTTAGGGTGTAGGGTTCAGGGTTTAAGGCTTAGAGTTTAGGATTCAGCACTTAAGTTTGTTGTGTTGAGAGTTTAGGGTTTAGGGCTGAAGGTTTAGGGTTCAGGCTTCATAGGGTTGACGTAAGACGTTCAGGAGCACTGGGCTACTCAGGCTGCGGACGGGTGAAATCTTGTAGCACGCTCTATAGCTAATGCACTAACTACAATGCACCGGGGATCCGAAGTGGTTCAAGAATTCAGCCGTCCACCATACAGAAGGAACTACGGGTGCAACCCGCAATAGAGAGACCTCAGGGGACACTGCTTGGTGTAAAACCTCTGCTCCCTCTGAAAGGGTGTTGAGAAAGAGGACCGCCAAGTAGCAGGGTTGAAGAACCAGGTGTCACTCACCGAGCTTCATAGGATAATCTACCAGCCCCCACCTTAACCCCCCAAACCTATGGTGAACTTGGAACACCAGTAAAAATTGTAATTTTTGCTGTTCCTTAGGATGAAAAATAAAAAATATTCCAAAGGCCCCTAAGCCAATAAACTTTCGACAGCCCTTGATCAACCCCTTGTGGTTTAACGTGGGTGTGTCAAGGTATGGGCGGTGTAGGATCCCTGCCTGGACCCCAAAAGTATGTAAAATAATGGCCCTTATGGCTGTTATTTTGGGTTTAGGGCTATTGTTTTACATACTTTTGGGGTTTAGGTATGCCCTAAACCCCAGGGTCCTGCGAATGCTTGAGGATGCTGGTTGGCAAGCAAGGAGCACATTACATGGGACCTTCTCAAGGAAAAGGGACCCAATATAGTATATTATATCTGTTAAGGTTTACGGGTTAGTACGGGCTGTGATACGGGGATTTTGAGGGTTCCCACAAGAGCTTATAAGGATTGTCTTGCGGACCTTCCACACAAAGAAATAATCCTTGTGAGTACGCTCCCATGTAAAGGGCTTTGTACGAACGATATGACTAAACCAGCCTCAGAACCCCAGTAAGAAGTATATTTTTTGGTTATAAGACTATAATAACTACACTTGAAATGTATTTTGGAGGCCCCTATAGTAAGAGGGCTGTCAAAATTATGGTCCCTTCTTGGGTTACGGGTACTGCTCTTCCTCTCAAATCTTATTGGGGCCCCAAACACGTACTACACCTCAAGGTTCAGGTAAACCCTAAAACGTGGGCTTTAAACCCTGAATCATTTCGGAGGAGACGATTTTCATTTTTTACCCTAAACCCTATACACCCTATAAACCCTATGAACCCTATAAATCCAAAAAACCCTAAACCCTTTTCTGCGCTGGTCCTTTCGGACTAACCCAGGCAGGCCTTCTGCGGATCTGGGAAAATGGGCCACCGCTCTGTCGATGAAGGCTGTCTCCTTGGGCTTGGTTTAACATAGGGATAATGGAAAACAAAAATGGAAACTACTACATGACCCTAAGGGTCCAAGGACCCAAATAATAGGGCTTTAGGGTCCAAATACCCTTAATAGCATCGTATTTGGGTCCTGAATAAAATGGAAGCCTTAAGGGAGATCTCCCAGGGGTCTGGGTTCCAGATGTTAGCTAGCATTAGGGATTATACAGGGTTATGTAAGGGTTATATTGGGATAATGGAAAATAAAATGGAAACTACTATAATGGTGTTATACAAGGCTTGGGGCTTAGGACTCTAAACTCCTCAAAGAGGGGTGTAAATAGGGGATTATATAGGGTTTAGGGTTGAGGGTTTATATTGGGGTTATTATGCAGTATGCATTGGGGTTATATAGGGGTATTGGAAAATGAACTGGAAACTACTACATCTTATCAGAGTATATCTTGGGGTTAGGGGCCCCAAAAGGGTACCCCTCATTTTGGGAAATCCCCCTAAACCCTAATCCCTAAACCCTAATCTCTAAACCCTAAACCCTAAACCCTGATCCCTAAACCCTAAACCCTGATCCCTAAACCCTAATCCCCTAAACCCTAATCCCTAAACCCTAAACCCTGATCCCTAAACCCTAACCCCTCAACCCTGATCCCTAAACCCTGAACCCTAATCCCTAAACTCTAAACCCTGATCCCTAAACCCTAAATCCTGATCCCTAAACCCTATATAGGTTTCCTCGGGCTTGGACTTGGCAGTGGGCCTTTTAAGGGATTATGGGGGTTAGGGTTTAGGGTTAAAGGGGGGTGGGGATTAGGGTTTAGGGTTTAGGTTTAAAGGGGGTTGTGGGGATTATATGAGCTGTAGTCTACACTCCTGAAACGGCGTTATATAGGATTCAGGGTTTAAGGTTTAGGGTGTTGGGTTTTGTGGGTAGGAAATGGGCGAATAAATGGAGAGGCAGGTGAGAAATTGCATGGCAACCGGGGGGAGGGGGGAGAGATTAAGATTATGAGCTATAGTCTAAACTCCTAGTATCCCCCTTAATCACCCCTATAATACTTCCCTATATAACCTCCTTTAAGGAGTTTACACAATTTTGACTATAGCTCATACGGGGTTCAGGGTTTGGATTACCTTGCTCTTGTTGGTCGCTCATAAGAATGAAGGAATGGAAAAAGGAAACGGGAAACTACTCGTAAGGGTCCAGGGTCTGGGGAATGGTAAGGACTTTGCACAATCTTATCTTCTTGAGAACTTGGATTTTCTTAAGGATCCATCCCTCCCTTCCAGATTCAGAACCAGTAAGCTGAAAAACTCGCGACAGGATGAGGTTCTGGATGTGCGCGAGGTTGCTGCAAAGGTCCCATTGGAGCCGGTTGCTCAGATGATATTGGGATGAAAAAGGGTAGGGGTACACTCCCCCAAACTAACATGGAAACCCATACAGGCCCATTTTAAAGGGACTGTAGCCTTTATAGGGCTGGGTTCCCCGCGAAAATGGGGACCCTTGTATGTAAGGAACCCAGGCGAGGATCGAACATATAGAAGGCAATATTTGGACGACTGAATATAAATATATATATATAGATGTTATCGTCCAAACTCCTAGTCTCCCCCTTAATAACCCTATACTAGGAACCGCATATAGTCCCAAATATAATACCCCTGTTTAAGAAATTAGGATCATAGCTCATATACATATATACATATGTAGACATACACAGAGATGGATAGATAGATAAATAGATAGATAGCTAGATAGATAGATAGATAGATATGTGTGCATATATATATATATATCTGTGTGTGTGTGTATGAACTCCGGGTATCCCCTTTAGTACCCCTGTTCTAGAATCCTTACATACCCCCCTAGAACTATAACTCATGTAGACATACACACCTTATCCCTAAACCCTATGTATATATATATATGCATATATATATATATATGCACCTAGACATACCTAGACTATAGCTCATGTATACAGATAGATAAATAGATAGATAAATAGATATAGGCTCTGCGAATTCCCCCAGATGAGCCCCTAAAATCATCCCCCAGGGGAGACGCAAGAGGATTCTGAAAGCTGGGCTAACCTTCATGGTCTGGGGTAGGGGCTGCATGAGATTTAGGGGTGTTTGGGAGGTTTAGGGGGTTTGGGGTCTAGGGTTTAGGGTTCAGGGCTGGCACCGCAGCAGAATAAGTATCATGTTCTTCTTCTTCTTAGCTCCATATCCTAGACCCCAAATCCGAAACCCTGAGCCCTCGGTCCTAAACCGAAATCCCTGAGCGGGGAGTCTAGGATGCTTTTCTTGTACTTTTCTTGAGAGAATACCTTCAATGATCCTGTGATCCCTAACACGCTGCGCTGTATTTTGCCTGGTCAAGGGATACTGGGCTCCCTTGACACATCCCTAAACCACCTCCACAAGAGCCCTAAACACTGAACCCTAAAACCCTAAACCCAGTATAATCCCGCATATAACCCCCCCCCCTTTAGGGAGCTGAGAGCCCTAAACCCTACACATCAAACCCTAAACCCTCTAACCCTCAAACCCCTGATCCCCAAGACCCCTAAACCCCAAAACCCCCAAAACCCCTGATGCCCATTGCTACCTCTACGAGCCCTCAAAATGCATCTTGTCTGCGGGTGCAGCGATGCCAACACGGCCCAGGAGAAGCCTCTGGATTCGTAGGGGATTTGGGGTTTAGGGATTAGGGTTTAGGGTTTAGGGATCAGGGTTTAGGGTTTAGGGATTAGGGTTTAGGGGATTAGGGTTTAGGGATCAGGGTTTAGGGTTTAGGGATTAGGGCTTAGGGATTAGGGTTTAGGGATTAGGGTTTAGGGCTTAAGGATTAAGGTTTAGGGATTAGGGTTTAAGGATTAAGGTTTAGGGATT
>CAJNIZ010008302.1:69633-84617 GCA_905231905.1 Symbiodinium pilosum
TGACCTCGCTATAATTTGCCCAGGAATGAAGGCAATATGTTAGGGTCTAGACTCTCCCCTAGGGTTTAGACTCTCCCCTCCAAGGAATGAAGGCAATATATTAGGTAGACACCCCCACTCAGTAATAGTGACTATACGGGATGATAAGGATTATCCTAGGGTCCCCTTCAATTCCGATTTTACCACTCTTACAGGGCGGGGGGTCTTGGGTCCTCCTGACCAATATATTCTGTCGCAACTCCTCACGCCTAGTTTACCCTTCCCCAAGCAAACATGGCTACAATGACGATACAAGTCCCTCCTCTCTCATCCATTATGATACAACTCCTAATGCCAGTGTCTACCCTTTAACCTTGCGAGGCAGGAGTGCAGAAAGCAAACAAGTCAAACTCAGCAGCACAAAGCATCCCCCAAAGAAAACCCCTTACAAGCACCAAACTCTTAAACCCTGAGCACTCAAAAGCCTAAACTCTAAATCTTGAGGCCTCACCCCTAAGTCCTAAATATTCAACCCTCGGTCCTCAATCAAGCCCTACAAGCTCTAGAATTTCTAACCGTAAGCCTAAAGCCTAAACCCTAATGAAACCCTAAACAGCGTGAGAACCTTTGAGCGCAAACAAAGACCCAAAAACTTAGACCCTAACCCTGATCCATCGTCTGCCTTCCCACATGGGAACAGTAACACCTATGGTAGGGTTTAGGGTTCAGGGTCTCTTCTCTACGAGTGAATTTGGGGACCACTGGGCCTGCGAGCCTGAAGGAGGGGGGCAGCGAATTTTGACCCAGCCAAACCCCTAAACCTTATTGGGCCCAAAATTCTGCAGCCCAAACCTGAACCCTTGAACCCCGAACCCCCAAACCGAAAACCCAAGCCCTGAACCCTGTCCTGCTGATGTATGCTTCTCACGACTTCTGAGGAAGCTGTCGCCATGAGGGGTCGCACCAGGGATGCCTGGGCTTAGGGTTGGGGCTCTAACCATATAAAAAAATACCTATGTTGGGCCCTAAACCCTATAGATAGTACCTACATGGAGCCTTAGGGTAGGGCTTAGGGTTTAGGGGAGGGAGGCGGAGTTATAAAAGGTGCCGAAATATTGTAAGGGGGTTACAGGATCAAATAGCCCGGTGTAAGTTATCGATGAGGTGTCGGGCCCAATGTACGTTGCTTTCAAATTGACAGCCGCAATGCGACCCAGCCTTTTGCCGGAATAGGCTTCGTCTTCATCGCGCAGAACTTGGATAGTGTCATGTCACGGAGGGTTGCGTATAATTCTTAAAGTGTTTCCACTGCGCTGCGCTAACATTGTAGTTTCGGCCGTTGTTGTGACGACCACCACAACCGCCACCACCAAACGAAGGTGATTACTATTGCTAATTACTGTTTCAAAACATCTTAAAGACAACTTGTGTTTTTGAAAGGTTTGAGGCTAGTTCCCCTAAACCATAAACCCACAACTGTAAACCCAGTTCAGGGCAATGATAGATTTCCTTTAGCCGGGGCAAAAGACATCC
Source organism: Symbiodinium pilosum (assembly GCA_905231905.1). Lineage (NCBI taxonomy): Eukaryota > Dinophyceae > Suessiales > Symbiodiniaceae > Symbiodinium > Symbiodinium pilosum. Next base: position 71,146 of record CAJNIZ010008302.1, read on the forward strand.
TCTATACAATCGGTCAGATTCAATGGCAAGCCCTGGGACTCCAAGTCTAAAAAATATACCTACATTTGCGGGTTTAGGGTTCAGGGTCTACATTTGTCCGCCCAGTCTTCAAATACCGCCTACATGGGGCTATTTGGAGCCCCAGGGAAAGGTTCAGGGTCCTGGATGATTCGCCACATGTTGCGGTCGATTAGTCTTTCTTTTCCGTAGTTTACCAAGGAGCTGGGGGAGGGGGACTCAGCAAGTATGCTACACATGGGGCTAACTGGGGATTTTACATGGATTGCGTAGACCGTACCTATATTTACTAATTTGGCTATCATCCGTTGCCATGTGCTCCAAACTGGGTTGCTGTTAGGGAAGCCTACTAGCTCCCATGTATCCGCATAGTGGTCACTTAATCCCAGTTTCTGCTAGTTTTTCATGTTCTTTTACACCTGGTTCTCAGCTCTTGAAGTACTGTCCCTTTAACACGGGCATCACCCACATGGAATCCCCAAAGCCTTGCAGCAAGACGGAGAACCGTCCGGTCGTCTGTTTTTTCTGCTGGCTCATCGATTCGTGTTTTTTTGAAAGCGGCATTGGAGCAAGCGATGTATTCGGAACAAGGTAGAGGCACATCCATGTGAAAAAAGTTTTTGAGGGTTTAGAGGCCACACGACTTAGAGTGGCTTTAGGGTTTAGATTTCAGCGCTTAGGGTTCAGGAATTAAGGTTCAGGCTATTTGTCAATTGCACACCCCGGAATCAGCCACTAACTTACGGAGGGTTTGGAGTATAGGAATTACATAGACCCCCACAACAATTTTAAGAGTACCTGGTTTTGTAGATGCCAGATACTAGGCATGAAATTAGGTATCCTAGAAATTAGGTAGGGTATAGAGGTCTACCCTAAACACTAATCCTAAACTTACCCTAGAGCATATACGCATCCAAAAGAAAGGCTAGGGCATGGGGGTTGGGGCAGGGCGCGGCCTGGCAGTACCTGGATAGTCGGAGCTTATGATAACGCTAGAGACTACAGGGTTAAGGGGTTAAGGGTTCAGGCTTTAGGGTTTAGGCTTTAAGGTTTAGGCTTCAGGGGTTTAGGGTTCAGGCTTTAAGGTTTAGGGTTTCTCCTAGGTTCGTTCACCTTTGGGAACGCCAAACCCTGAACCCTAAACCCTAGACCCCTGAACCCCTAAACCCTAAGCCCTAAACCCTAAACGCTAAACCCTAGAACCCTAAACCCAGAAACCTTCAAAAACCTGAAACCCTAGACCATTTCAGCTTCCAGCCTACCTGGACCCTAGCTTCGGGCTTTGGGGGTTTAGGGCTTATGGGTTCAGGGTTTTTGGGTTTAGGATTTAGGGTTTATGAGTTTAGGATTTAGGGTTTATGGGTTTAGGGTTAAAGCCTAAGCCCTAAAACTGGCTCAGCTAACCAGGCGCTCCAAAAAGTCTTCCGTTGTACTAGCTAATTAGAACTGACAAGCTGATTTCCCTGCTCCGGCCAGTGCCAAAAGTTGTTCCACAGAGATTGAGGATGATACTGCTGATGCTGAAGAACTTGAGTGACCTTAGTATCCTGAGGTGACAGATTGTTCACGGCACAGGGGTAGTGCCCCAAAATTCGGGTCCCATTTTGGTACCCCTAAGTATCAGGTGCCGTAATATAAACCATAGCTACAAGAGGCCCGGAATTTTGAGAACAACCTTAAAACCTAAACCATAAACCCGTAAGGTACTTAGATCAGCACAGACCTGCGTCCCTCAACCATTACGTCCAAATCACCACCATTCACAGACCTCCCCGGAGGGTCCAAGGACTCAAATCCGGTTTAGGGTTTGGCGGCTAGGGCCCAGAGACCAGAATTTGACTGGTATTTGGGACCTAAACCCTAAACCTCAGGGCCTTAAAGCACTGCTTTTAAATCCGGCCTAGCATTCTGATATGTTGGGGTGTATACGGGCCAATCAAACTGGCATAGAAAATCACATCTGAGCTATAGTCTAAACTCCTTACAGGGGGTTATATAGTGGACCGTACAGGGGTTATTAAGGGCGATACTAAGCATTTAGACAACAGCTCATATGGGGGGGGGGTCCCAAAACTAGGGGTTCCATGTTAGAGGTCCCTATAATAAGGACTATGGTATATTGAGGGATACTACCATCTGGGCGGACTATAACCACCAAGGCGGTGATTCGGCCCACTCTTCCTCAATCTCCTTGAGAACGAAAGTGAAAAAATGGCGCGTTCATGTGTCACATGGATCACGCGATCTGGGGGGGGGACTTTTGCTAGGAGGAGCCAGAGTCAGAGCGACTGCAAGAACTGAAGCTGAGCAAACTGATAATAATTTATCCAAGCTCGAGATAGAGGCATCATCAGCAGCATCATCTTCATAGTAATGGTAACAGCAGGTGGTAAAGGTGGTAGTAGTGTTGAGGGCGGCTTTTGCGACCATCATTGTCAAAGGAACTTTTGTGTGTAGAGCAGCCAGGTGGGCACCCTTACCTGAGGCTTACAGAAGCTTGTAGGAGAAGACTCCGCGGTTTATCAGGACCATGCAATGCTTACATTTGGAATTACCCACGTGAAAATTCCTTACTTCACACACTGGTTGTAGTGGCTACTGCTTCGTGGCAGCCTACGTTGTTGAAGTCTGTTGAATCTACGGATACGAGGCTTTATAATGGAAGGTCATGGCTACTGTGGCTCTCCGGCCAACATCCAGCTCATCACAACCAAGATCTCTAGTCCTCCTGTTCCTGCAAACAGGATGAAACTGCAGTGGTGATGTAGGATCTCTACAGACAAGACCCGAACCTACACAAATTGGCAGTCAGGCTCCTCCCACCCCGGATTTTTCCTGGTGAATAGACTGGAATAGACATGGCAGACCGTCGCTGGGACTGGGCTTTGTGTGCGCCACAACCACTTACCCTGGAGTGAGGGTTCAGGGTAAAGGTACCATAGGGTTCACTGGCTTCTTCGGACTAACACCAACAAATGAAACAATCCATGTGTGGACTACTTCTTCTTGATATGAAGCACCATTTGCGACGACGTCTGGTAACATCACCAAAGTTTGCGATTCGAAGAAGGATCCTTTTAGTTAATTACTTTAATCCTTATAAACCCTACACCCTCATAGAACCACAGTGGCTGAATTAGAAACCCACCGTCGCCTACGTGATTGTCCGGGCGTCAGGAAATGCATGATGCTTCAGGACGAGGGTTTAGGGTTTAGTAGCAATCCCTGTGAAGCCCGATCATAAGTCTTACTGAGCCTGTCTGTACCTCTATACGGAACTGTGAATGCACGAGACCCAGATGAACAATCACATTCCATCATGACCTCAACAGCCAGCCTCATGTGACTCCGCATAGCTGGTAGGATCTTAATTATTGGTCTCCCCATTCGGACAAAAGGAATTATACGTGTATTCGCTACAACCATAATGGACATCTGCCTCTAATAACCTTACTGCGGCGATATGCGGGGGTTGGTCTACAGGTCCTTTGGGGAAATTATAAACCCCAAACCACATACCCTAAACCGCGTCTAAACGTCCTTTGGGGCAATTACTAAGGGATCCTATTCGTCTACAAGGGAAATTGTTCCCCTTATAGCCAGTTGTGGACCAGGATTTTTGATCAACTACTATGTAGCTCCTCAGCCACCCTAGAAACCCCACGAATGCTTGGGGCATAAACCGGGGTTTCGGGTGTTTAGGGACTGTTATGGAATTAAAATGGTGCAAGATTTCCTCTCTCCATCACAATTACGAGCACCCGGAGCCCTAAATCCTGAACCCTATTGTAGACCCCTGATTAATAAACCCCATCCCTTTAAGAGCCTAAATATTAGGATCCCTATGATATTAATCCCTTATTAAGGGGAGGGGGTTTATTAATCAGGGGTCTACATTAATCCCAAGGTATCCCTGTGTGGCTCACGATCGCCAAGTCCAAGGATCGGCGGGATCTTGCCTTTGATGTGAGCTCTGGACTAAATTTGTAGTATAGGGTTTAGGGTTTAGGGCGGTCCCCCCCAAAAGCCTTTATAGTCACCTACAGATCCCCCTCCCAAGCTAAATTCAGTCCGAAGCTCATGCCTAAACCCCAAAAGTATGTAAAATAATAGCCCTAAACCCAAAATAACAGCCACAAGGGCCATTATTTTACATACTTTTGGGGTCCAGGTGTAAAGAATTCTCGGACGTAAAGAGTTAGAGAAGACCGCGGCGCGACTTTGCATGGGTCGCCTGTCCTTCTGACACATGCCTTCCAACTCCCGGGTCGCGGTTAGGGTTTAGGGTTTAGGGTTCAGGGTTTAGGGTTTAGGGTTTAAAACCCTAAGCCCCAGAACCTAAGCCCCAAACCCTAAACCCTAAACAATCCGAAGGGATGAAAGAAATGACGCCCCGAACTGAGAAGGATGGTCGCTTCAGACCACAAGGCATCGGTTGATGACCCCTATATAACCCTAGGTAACCCTATATTACCCGTGTATGGCTTTGGGTTTTAGAGTTTAGGGTCCCGGGACCCAAATACTTGGGCTTTAGGGCCCAAATGCCATTGAGATTGGAGTATTTGGGCCCTAAAAACCCTATTATTTCGGTTCTTGCACCCTTAGGGTTACCCCTATACGAACCCTAGATAACCCCTTATGTTAGCCCCTATAAGCCCTTTTAGAAGACCGCCAGGCATCGGTTGAGACATCTTTCAGAAGTAGCCACCTCGCTCCGCACGTGCTGGGGAGGTTTGGCAGCATTGCGGCTTCGGCTTCAAACAATTCTGGGTGACAGTTCCGTGCGCTATCAGTTAGCCTCTACTTGAACGTAAAACCCTCAATCTTATAATTGGGGTTTGGGGGGGTTATAAGTACAAAGTTGGGTGGCGTTTAGGGTTTGAGGGGTAAGGGTTGGACCTCCCACCCAGTAGTAGCAACTATAAGGGATAATAGGGATTATCTCAGGGCCCTTCTATATTCCTATTATATTTCTGTTACAGGGTGAGGGGCCCTCCTAAGCTATTAGCGCCTACCTGTAACAGCATATACCTACATCTTAGCAATTACACCTAGGTTAATATAGGCTTACCCCATGCAAACTGCATATAACTGGGCTGCTGATAAGGAACTTAAACCAAGGGGCTTAGGGTTTCAGGGTTTTAGGGTGTTAGGGCTTAGGGTTTTAGGGTTGACGGTTTTAGGGTTGAGGGTTTTAGGGTTTAAGGCTTAGAGTTTTGGCTTCCTATGATGCCGAAAAGGAGTCAGAAGCTTGCCGATTGTCGGCCCTTAAGCCTAGCTGGCCATGCAAAAGCACCAAACCCTTAAACAGTAAACCCTTATCTCCAAGCCCTAGGCCCTAAACCCTAATCCCTATCCCCCCTAAAACTCCAAACCCTAAACACTAAACAGCTTAGGGGTTTTAGGGTTTGAGGCTTAGGGTTTAGGATTGGAGGTTTAGGGTTTGAGCTTCAGGGCTTAGGGTTTGAGGTTTAGGGTGTAGGGTTTGAGGTTTGGAGCTTGGGGTTTGAGGTTTAGGGCTTAGGGTTTGAGGTTTAGGGTTCAGGGTTTGAGGTTCAGGGTTTAGGGTTTGAGGCTTAGGGCTCAGAATTTCGGTTTGATGTTTAGGGTTTATGGTTTGAGGTTCAGGGTTCAGGGTTTGAGGTTTAGGGTGTCTGGTTCGAAAACTTTCTGTGTAGAAGCCCCACAGGAAAACTGGACAATTCCTGAGAAACCCAAACATGAAAAGCCCTAAACCCTAAACCCTAAACCCCCCTAAACCCTAAACCCCTAACCCCTAAACTCTAAACCCCCCTAAACCCTAAACCCCTATATACACCCTAAACCCTAAACCCCTAACCCCTACACCTCCCTAAACCCTAAACCCGCCTAAACCCTAAACCACGAAAGGATAGCTCATCTGTCGTCAGCCCAGCCGGGAACAACCTTCTCCAGTAGGGCTCAATGAAGGTAGGGCTTAGGGTGTAGGGTTTATGAAGGTAGGTGGAGTGAAGGAAATAAGCCCCGGTATAGTAGAATCTACAATAGGGATCCTTTAGCCCACCTAGCTTTATCCCACCTTTTGAGCCGCCTGATTTAAAATGCCGAAGATTCTGGCGCCGGCAGTCATTGGTTTCCCAAAAATCAGGGGTACTGAACTCAAACGATCTTCACAGGGTCTTTGGCATTTAGGGTTCAGGGTTTGGGGTTGAATGATATTCCCCCTATCATGAAGAATCAGATAGAGCGGACATGGACAATAAAATGGAAAATGGGAATTGTATGTCTATATAGTCATGCCTTATAATAAGTAGGGTTTCCGAACAGTCTGGATACTGCTTTGGGAATTCCCATAATGAGGACTATACTATATACGGGTATACACTTTGTACCCCCTGTTTATGGAAACTGCCCGATCCCTGCGAACTGGCAAAAGCCTTGCTCCAGGAAAAGGATGAGCCCCTTCCCTGCATGGTGGCTTTTGCGTGACCGCGTTGGGGGAACAAGAGCAACAACAACAGTTTTGAAACAACACACGAAGTTCCGGTAGAAGTACCGCAGGGCACCTGACGCCATTCTCCGGTAGTAGGATATTTAGCAGGATCCTGCGGAGATGCTTGCCATTTTTGAGACCTTCCAAGAAAATATGTCATTTGCACAGCCCTTATACCCAAACCCAAGTACCTCATTGGCAGTTTGCATGAGCAACATAGACCCCGAAAACCATAACAAATCCCGAAAGAAACTGCCTTGCACGGTCCCGCTAAACAACTTAAATTCCAATACCCTAAACCGTGAACCCCCACCGGGCCTCGACCCGAAATTGCCATCTACTCACACGATTTGAGTTGCAGGTTTCAGAGTTAAGGCTTAAAGGGGGGGGGACGTAATATTTAACATCCCCCCGTCCCCCAAAGAGGAGGGTTCTAAATAGTCCAGGTTGCCCAATCAAGTTTCGGCAAACTTGTGTGTGGGGGGGGGAGGTCTCGGGCTCTGTCACTGAACTTTCCATTTCCGGGGATCATTCCGGTTCCCAAATTAGCGAAAAGTTCGCTCTACTCCGTACCCATTGTTGTTAATCCGTTCAGCCAAAAGTTCGCTCTATTACGAACCCGTTTACCATTGCGACCCCAACATTACCCGAGGGCCCCTACGTAGTTCCGTTTGGGCTTGTTACGGTTTACCCTAAGGCTCCATGCAGGTACTATTCATAGGGTTTAGGGCCCAATGTAGGTATTATTTATATGGTTAGAGCCTGAGGGTTATGGTAGGGGAGTTTATATATACAACCCCCAGAAAAACTCATACCTAAACACCAAAAGTATATAAAATAATGGCCCTAAACCCATAATAATAGCCGTAAAGAGCATTATTTTACATACTTTTGGGGCCCAGGTAGGAGGTTCTGCACAGGCCTTAAGGTTTAGGGTTTCGTACCCCCTGTCCCACTACCCCAAGGCTCCTAGGACCATTTGGGGCTTTCTGGTTTGGGCTTTGGGGGCTAAGGTCTGGGATCCCACTATGAGGGCCCAAGAGCCTTAGGGTAGTGACACAGAATATACGTGCTTTGATGCAGTATGACGGTTTTTTGTAGCTTCTGCAAGTAGGAAAACAACAGTTGTTCGTTTCTTGGGGTTCAGTGAAATAAGGCATTTCAGCGACTCCAGCTACTTAGACAAAAGCTTGTCCACCTAAACAGCAAAAGTATGCTTGGGGTTTGGGATTTAGGGCTTCCCCCTAAACCCTAAACCCAAAACCCTAAACGGAAATTCTCTCAGGAGCTCAAAAGGTGGGATGAAGGTAGGTGGGTTGAAGGATCCCGAGTATATGCTCTACTATGTTGGGGCTTATTTCCCATATCCCACCCTCCTTTATGCCACTTCTTGAGCCCTGTGAAAACTGTGTACATAAACCCCCTAAACCCTAAACCCTAAATCCTAAACCCTAAATCCTATATCCTAAATCCTAAAACCCTTTTGTAGGACTTCGGGATGAAACATAAACCCTACACCTGACATAACTGTTGAAGGCATGTTCTGTGGCGTTCTCCGGAATTAGCGCCGTCAGGGTTCGAAAGTAGCAAAAAATGTGGATATAGGGGGTTAGGGGTTTAGGGTTTATAAGGTTTAGGGTTTATAGGGTTTAGGGTTTATAGGGTTTACGGTTTATAGGTTTAGGGCCCTTTTTATAAGGGCCCCAGATAGGGTTCGGAACCTTAAGCCTTAAGCCGTAAACCCTAAACCTTATAAGCCCTAAACCCAAAACCACGGTTAGAACTCATAATCAGCTCCCCGATGTTGGGCCTCCCCCCACCACCTCATACCAGATGTTGCCTACACACAACCCGGTTCAGGATTTGGGAAATCTTGGACAATATAAACCAAAACCTAAACCCAAAACCCTTAGCTAGTCAACTCTAAGTTGATGTTGGTTGTTGCTTCTGATCGCCTGTCTTTGCTCTAGGATTTGGCATGTAGGGTTCAGCGCGTTCAGGTTCGAAGTTGAGGGGTAGGAAGAAGGTCAAAAAATATTGAATGACAGTTCAGGCGCTACATTGAGGATTATCGTCCCTTAACCCTAAACCCTGAAACCTAAACGTGATGACTAGAATGTCATAGAACTTCTCATATCAAGCTGGCAAATGCTGACAGCCTCTCTGCAGGATTGGCGGTATGTAGATTGGGAGATCGTTTCATCTTGATTGTTTGCCTCCCCGAATTCGCTCTGTACGTATGTGAGGGCCGGTCTCTCTGTCGAGGTTAGCCGCCTGATGCGGTCTGGAACGCCAAGATTGGGTGTGACACCAGTGTGCAAACCAATCGTCTTGCCTGTACCGATTCTGGCAAAAAAATACAGGATATTACCTGGAAATATTTACTCCTTCTACTTGCGACTCGGCCAAACTTGCTCTTCCCAAAATGGCTAAAATTAAATAAGGACCCATATCCTATAAGCCCTGAACCCGAAGCCATACATCCAGAACCCGAAGCCCAGAGCCTTAAGCCTGGAAACCCTAAACCCAAACCCTAAACCCTAAACCCTGAACCCTAAACCTCAAACCTTAAACCCTAACCCCTAAACCCTAAACCCTCAACCCAATCCCCTCTGACCGACCCTCACAGGCCAGCGCTGGCCTCATGTTCTGGGCCCACGGTGCTGGCAAAGTTGTTCAGACTTGAGATCCAAGAGCCGACTTTCGGGCGTTCCTTTGGTAGTTTTAAATGGTCCTCACTCTCCCTAATGTAGACCCCTGATTAATAAACCCCTCCGTTTAAGGGCCTTAATATAAGGATCCCTACTATAATCCCTATTAAGGGGGTCTACATTACTAAGGACATGTCAATGAAGTACTGGGTTGCTGTTAAGGAACTTAAGCGAACTTACTATAATAAGGAAACCCCTATTATTTGCTGCATAAACCGTCTTCTGCTAACTTATAGTTTAAGTCCCTGAACAGCAACGCAGATTTTACGACGCATATTGACTGTGGCTCAAACCCTAAAACCCGAAACCCCTAAACCCTAACCCCTAAATCCCTACATCCGCTAAACCCTAAACCCCTATAACCCCTCAACCCTAAGCCCCCTAAATGCGCGGGGTTGTGGCTCTCAACTTGGACCGCATCTCAAACCCTACAAGTCCAAGGACCCAAATAATAGGGTTTTAGGGCCCAAATACTATAATATTACTGGTATTTGGGCCCTAAAGCCCTATTATTTGGGTCCTTGGCCCCTTAGGGAAACTGGATTCCTACGAGGGATGGACATCATCCTGCATGACCCGGAGTTCAGAGGCTAGGAGGTTAGGGTTTAGGGCTTAGGGTTTAGGGTTTAGGGGTTTAGGGCCTATATATTGGATACTGCCCCCACTCAGCAACAGTTGGATAATAAGTATAATATGGTTGTATATAGCCCTTAATAGGACCTCTAATATAGACTGTTACTGGGTGGGGGCAGTACCCAACCTACATACCTCAGCCCTGGAAATCATGGTGCTAAGACATACCTACGGTCATGCAGGATTTTGTTAATCAACCGTTCTTCGGGCATATAATATTGGGGCAACTTGGCAAACATCCAAACAAGTAGGGCTCACAGTGTAAAAAGGCTCGAGTCTAGGGCTGCAAACCCCAAAGCCCAAACCCTAATAAACCCTCAAGCCTGAACCCTAGACTCTAAACCCTAAACCCTGAACCCCAAAGCCTCGACCTCTTGGCAGACTGGTATTTCAGGGGCATCAGGGAAGTGAAGTGGGGGGACTTTGCAGGCTCCCTAGACCCCAGGGTTTAAGGTTCAGGGTTTAGGCTTTCAGGTCTAGGGTTTAAGGTTCAAGGTTTAGGGCCACCAAAAAACCCAAAACCTAAACCCTGAAGCCCCTACTCTCCGGTAAGTACCTGCCAGTTGTAGGCCGAAGGCCAACTATGTGTAGAGTGCGAACTGCCCAAACAGGGTTCTAAGTAGCAACTGCGGCTATATAGGAAGAATGGAGAGCCACATGAGCTATAGCCTAAACTCCTAGCATCCCCCTTAATATCCCCCTGTAGCAGTCCCCTATAGCCCCAATCCCTAAACCCTATAACCCCCTTGAAGGAGTTTAGACTATAGGTCACATGGAAAATATGCAAAAAATGAAATGTAACCAGGGATAGTTAGGGGATTTAGCCACCAAGCCCCCCCCCCCTGGTATATGGCCCCTAACTGTGGGTACTTAGGCCATCATGGAAGGTAACTACTTTGAGGTACGCAATGGACTGGAGTTCAACCCTAAACAGTTCACTCTATCCACAGCCGTCGCTCGTTCGCCCGCGGCAGTCGCTTTGTAGGATCCCGGGTAAAAAATGGCGCCTTTACTAGGATTCTGCAAGGCGCTAACAGAATGTGTGGCCCTTCCAGCAAAGCCCCTCACCATGCCACTTCGCTCTTGGATAAAGGGTATAGGGTTTAGGGATTAGGGTATAGGGATTAGGGTATAGGGTTTAGGGTATAGGGATTAGGGTATAGGGTTTAGGGTCTAGGGTATAGGGTTTAGGGTATAGGGTTTACGGGTTAGGGTGGGGATTAAACGCAAAAGTCTGTCCTACTTTGACGGACTATAAACCTAAAACTTTTGACTCCTGGCTTTATGCTATTACCCACTTTACATACAGTGACACCTTATCAATACTTCTATAGCTCCTCCTTAACCCCAAAGTTCTCCAAACGCACCCTCACTAAACCCTAAACCCTAACCCCTCAACCCTAAACCCGAAACCCTAAACCCTAAATGGCACTTAGGCTTTAGGGTTCTTGTGGGTTACCAACATAACAGCTACCTTCCCAGATCTTCAGAGCGTGGGCTTGTAGCTCGGGGTTGCGAAGGAACCGAAATTTTCGTCAATTCTGCGACCGGCCTCCCCAAGGCTCTTGAACACCACACGCTTAGGATTTAGGGTTTAGGGTTTAGTGGGTAATTGGGCATCTAAAGCGCCCCCCCCCCCCCACACCCTGAACCCTAAACCAATCCCTGATAGCCAAGGAGACCTCCGACTTGGTTAGTTGCCGGTCACGTTTTCATGACTCCGATTGTTTGAGCGGACTTGCTCCTGACCCTGTATGGCCTAAGAGTACCAGGGTGTTTCTGGTCCACAAGAGTATTGCGGTCCAGTGGAAAAACTCGCGGACAGGTGGCTCTTCCCTTCCAGGGCCCTGGAGGCGCACCCTCGAACCCTGGAACGCTTTTGAGGATTAGCACTTATGGTTCATAGGGTTGGCTTTTGAGGGTTTAAGGTTTCAAATTACAGTGTATGCTATCAAGATTTTAGGTCTTTTTTGTGCTTGTCCTGTTGCGCTGGGCCCTGTGAAGGCTTAGTTGGCCACCTCCCGCCAACACGATTTGTGCAGGGCTTTCCCATGCAGGCTCTCCTAGGATAGTCAGGCTTCCTCCCACGCAGCCTAGCCCTAAACCCTAAACCCTAAACCCATAAACCCTAAACCCAGTAAAATAGTTACTGCAAGCTGCTGCCCGAAGTCGGAGTCCCTGTTCGACTTATGCTTGGCTTCCTTGGGTTTAGGGTTTAGGGTTTAGGGTTTACTAGCCTTACGTTGAGAAGGGTCTGCGCGTCTAGAAAATTTAGCTTTGTGTTTTGGTGGTTCGTTCCACTCACGCACTCCAAGATTTGAAGCTCTCGTTTCGGAAAGTAAACACTGAACCCAGACCTGAAAACTACACTTTCAGGGGTTATACAGACATGCTCTCCCTCCCTCTCTCTCTCTCTCTCTCTCTGTCCCCTGTAAGGGGGTCACAGCGGTATGTTTGTACAATATAGCACCCCTCTTCCAAAGATCCAACCTTTTTGCTCAAGGGTTGTACGCGCGTCTATGAGTTTAGCGCCTGCCTTCCTGCAAATCAAGATGGAACTCCAAATAGCCCCTTGTTGAAAATCCTTTCAGGTTTCAAGTTTGGAGTTCCATGTGTTGTGGTCAGTGTAGGGCTTAGGGTCCACAACACACATGTAAATGTTGAGTCAAGTGGCTTGATTTGATGGCTTCTGGGTGATAGGTTAGGGGGAGGGGATAAGGAGTAGTGACTATACTGGTGTTTTCACTAAAGCCCCAACCCTGAACCCTCAAACCCTAAACCCGTAAACCCTAAACCCTAAGCTCTGACCCCTAAACTCTAAACCCTTAGACCCTGAACCCTAAACCTTACGGCCTGCGCACACACACACAACAAACACCCTAAACCCTAAACCCTAAACCCTAGTCCTGAACGCTTCCCCTAAACTACCCTCACCCCCAAAACCCAACCCTAGCTCAAGGTTTGGGGCTTTAACAATTCTCAGACTGCCCCAAACTAATACAAGCCCTACCTGGACCCATAGCGAGGATTTAGGAGTACAGTATCTGCTTTGGGCTATTTGGACCCAAAAGTATGGGCTATTAATTTACTACTTTTGGGGTCCAGGTAACCCCTCAAGAAGGGACTCCTGAAATGTAAGACGCTGCCATCTGATACAGGGCCCCCTTGTGACACTGAATCTGCGATCAAGCGGACAACAATCCCCAAACCCAAAACCCCAAACTTAAACAGTGGTTTGCATTTTCTTTTCCATTAATCCTAGATGCTGAGATGCTATATTATATAAGCCCCCTATCCCCTCAAGGCACCAAAAACATCTTCAGGGACTCCCACGGGAACTGCCTGGGCTCGACTGCCTGTTGAATTCCATTCCTTAGTGGGTGACGCATGGTGGATCGAGTGAATCTTGCACTGCCCGCTCTACTCTATGCCCTGAGATGACACTACTACTTTGCAGCCGCTATGCGCTGCAAGACGTCCTCCATCCAGCCCTAAACCCTAAACCCTAAACCCTTCGAAAGTTTGGGATGTAGGATGGAGGGCCGAAGGCTGAAGGCTTGAGATACTGTCGAACCCCGACTAACGTGGGGGGCCTGAATTCTGGGAAGCTCAAAAGTTCTGGTTTAGGGTTTAGGGTT
>CAJNIZ010008302.1:86549-96888 GCA_905231905.1 Symbiodinium pilosum
TACCAGGATGGGCCATTAGACCCTATACTTCCCTATTAGGACCCTAACAAGGGTAGATTAAGGAGACTTTAGGGTCTAATAGCTCATCCTGGTACTGGGTTGTTGTCAAGGAGCCTAGGGTTTAGGGTTTAGGGTCTACCAGGTTGTTGCTAAGAAGCTTAAATTAAATGACTAGAATAAGGAAACCCTACTATTCGCTATATTCCCATATGATGGCAACTTAGCTTAAGCTCCTTAACAGCAACGCAGTTGAAGGTTTGAGTTTCATACAGGCTTCGTGTCCAGGCTTAGGGTTTCACGTCAAAGTTCTATTGGGATTCCAGGCTTAGGCTTCACGTTTCAGCTTTAGGAAACGGCTTTAGGGGTCAGGGCTTAGCGTCTCGGTGACTCCCAAAAACCCTAAACTCTAAGCCCCTAAGGACCTAAAACCCTAAACCCTAGACCCCTAAGGACCTAAAAAAAAGCATGCGCCTCGTCGTCCGAGCACTCAATGCAATGCAGAAAAGTGCGGCGGACCTGTCCGAGAAATCAGAACTGGAGAGATATGAATTTAGGGCTTGTGTGTGTGTTTTTTTTGGGGGGGGAGGGGGGGGGGGTTAGGGTGTTTAGGGTCTAGGGCTTAGGTCTTGTTATTTAGGGTTTAGGGTTTAGCATCTCAAGAACCAGCATTCCTTCCAAGAGCATTTGTCTTAAGTCATGGAAAAATACCCACCCGCCCATTGGGTCGCAGAACACTCGGAGAAGGGTTTAGGGTTTAGGACTTCCAACTTATCTAGCTTACTTATCTCCGACGCCCTTCCGCCACACGTGTTTTTCTCTATAACCTTAAGCCGGAACATAAAACCGAACCCCCAAAACCCTCAACCCTAAAGCCCGAACCCTACAGCCCGAACTCGAGCCAAGCCCAAGTACCTGAAGCTCAAAAGTAGGTAACATAATAGCTCGAAACCCCTAAACATAGCCCAAAAGGCCATTATTCTACATGCTTTTGGGGTTCAGGTAGGCCCAAGGGGCTCGGCATTGCCGGGTAAGGGCTCAGGACTGCCGACTAAGGGGGCCCAAGGGGTGCTCGGCACTGCCGACTAAGGACATTATGCTCATGGGACTTAGTAACTACTTACATTTATATAACCTTTTTAATAATCCCCCTAAATGGGCTTATAGGGGTTACCCCAATTATTAGTAGGGTTATAAGCCCAATGTTATAAGTAGTTACTAAGTCCCATGGGCCCCCAAGTAAACTTTGAATTATAATAGGTAAGAGAGGGTTCAGGTTTACGGTATAGGTTTTAGGGTTTAGGGCTTAGGGTCTAGGGTGTAGGTTTTATAGGGTTGATGGCGATGAAACAGGAAAAGATGGGAAAACTGGGGTTGTGTACGGTTTGGGTCGTATCGGGGTTGTAATAATGTAGGGGCCTACATAGCTTCCAATATTCTAGTCCGAGGGTCCTAGGGTAGCTCAAACAGACCACGACAATGATAGTGGCAATCATGAAAACGCCCGAAGAGCAATTCAAATAAGGCCTTGGGACACGTGATGTTAAAGCTACATAAGGCTAGGAGGGTCATGAGACTAGCAGTCATTTATCTAAAGCCCTGAACCCATTTAAGAGTTCCAAGATAAGGTACCCCAAGCCCGAAAGATTAAAGCCTTAGGGATCATTGGGATGAGCGGAGTACAAGGGGATTATGAAGGTCTCTCTGGAGGTTTAGGGTCTAGCCTTTAGGGTCCGTCTTACCTCAGTGATGAGAATGCGAAGTTCTGCACTCCAGGGTGCTGCAGCGAGCGCTCGCTCCGCATTCATGAGTGCCGGGTAGTGACGCCTGTGCGCGCCTCACCCTGGAGACCCTGTTGATGTGTCCACCACGGAAGCTTTCTGAAATCCATGAGGCTCTGGACAAGGGAAACATCCTTCCTTCTAGTCCTGCACAGCGTCAGTGCATTTTCAAGGCCTCGTCCCCCCACCTACAGCCATTGTACTTGCAGACGGACAGCCTTGCAAGACGCAGAGTGCGGGTTTCGAACTCCAACCATCTCTCCCCCGAACCCCCACGCAAATGCATCATTGTCTGGACACACCTGTACGGGAAGACGTTGATGAGTTGTTGCACTTTGGGTTTAAGGTTTAGGGTTGAAGGCCTAGGGTTGAGGGCTTAGGACTTCTATATGGAGGTCGCCAGAAACCGGAGGCCCCAATCTGGGGCCAAAATAAATACTCCCCAAGGAGGACCCCCAGATTTTTGGATTCGCGCATATTCCTCTTCCAGGCTCTAAACTGGGTTGCTGTTAAGGAACTTAAATTAAGTTACCATAATGGGTATATATAGTAAATAATAGGGTTTCCACCCTAAACCCTAAACCCTAACCCCCCCCCAATATAGTAACTTAATTTAAGTTCCTTAACAGCAACCCAGTAAACCCTAAACCTGGGTGGTTGAGGCTTTGGGGGCCTTCGGGATTGTTGCATGTCCTTTCTGAACCACACCGCAAGCCCTACCTTAAGATTCTGAACTCCGAGGTGTAGGTGGAGGTGTAGGGTTTAGGGTTTACGGTTTAGGGTTCAGGATTTAGGGTTTAAGGTTTGCGGGTTTTTAACTTGAGCTGGGCAGGAGCAACTAACGCAGAGCTGGTAGAAATTCTAAACTTCAGGGCCCCAAGTAGGGTCTAAACCCTCATACCCAAACCGCGTGATACTTCACCCGAATTCAGGGTCTGCGAATCAGGATCAAGGCCACTCAAACAAGCTAGGTTCTCCACCCACACGCCTGCAAGCACCCAAAACCCTAAAAGGTTTAGGGTTTGTTGCTGGCGCTTTAAGGGAGAGGGGGGGAGTGGATCCCTATAATAACCACCACACTGCCCTTTGCTGTAGTCTTCATATTCACTCCCCAGCTTCACAATAAAAACCCGAAAGCAAACCCTTCATGGGGAGTGCCGTAAACTGGGGGGGTGACCTTTTATGGATCTCCATCACAAGCGCTATCTATATTGGGGTCCCCCTATTGATGGAAACTAACATGTTCCAAAAGCATCCGCCTCCACGCGGATATGAAATTTCTCGGAATCTGGAGGCCGGGACCACGAGACACCATCCATTTTGGAGAGCGTGCCTTATATGCTCTATCCCCTTTTGCTACAAAACATCTGTGAGCCGAGACGGCGGCGACGAACCTTAGGCTGCCAACTGTTTCAGGTTTACGGCTTAGGGGTTTAGACCCTGGTGAAATTCGGATGTTTGGATTGTACTAACCTAAGAGCCCATAAGAGCAACCCAGACAGATGTTGAACCTCGAAAATGGTGTCTATGGACAGCTGTCCTTTGAAGTCAGGGGAAACCCAGGCCCTAAAACCTGCACTCAACACCTAAGTTTAGCACTTTACATTTTCAGTGCAGGTTTGAGGCCTTCAGTTTTGAAACTTCGGGTCCAGCCACAAACCACACGTTCCAAAAACAACACCGCAATGCCAACTTCCCTTGGGCCACCGGGCTGGGCTGGATCCAACGTGGGCATTCTGGTGTAGGGTTAAGGGCTTAGGGTTTAGGGTGTAGGGGTTTCTCAAAATTAGGAGTACCATGTTGGGGAACCCAAGAATAAGGACTACAATATACTGGGATCTATGTTGGGGTTCCCTTGTTTAGGGAAACTACTATGCTCCTCCATAATTTCTACCACTTTAATCTCCTTGTGAGCCCTCGAAATCTCCAGGGCTTTCGCCGGCACCGCCACTCAAAAAAAACTCGCCTAAACCCCTATATAGTCCCCCTTAAGTAATTAGAATATGGCTTTGGGGTATATTATAATAAGATCCCCATATACACCATATTCTATCTACTTGAGGGGGACTATAGGCCAATATAATATGACCCTACGAGCCCTGGGTCCTCCATGGTATCCCTTTGTTTAGGGTTTAGGGTTTAGGGTTTGAGAGACCTCCAATCACCCAAAAGATGGCCCCGCGAAGGCCACTCTTCCTCCTACAGTCTTACTTGACTTGCCTTTGGCTAGCTAGGAATGAAGGAATGGATCCTTATAGTAGTCCCTGTACAACCCATTATAGTCCATTCCTTCATTCCCAGCTAAGCAAAGGTAAGTTCAAGTAGCATGCCTTTAGGGGAAAGATTTATCATAATCCCTGGTCTCCTCTTTGTAGGAAGAGAGAAAGGTCATATTTTCGGAGTTTATGAGCCATTCCCCTCAATAAGCCCTGCAATACTCCCCCAAAGAATCCCTTACATAACTTATATAGCCCCCTTTAAGGAGTTTAGACTATGGCTTATGTGAAGAAACTCATGCCCCAACAAATATGCAGGACATCCCTGCCCTAGTTCCCAAAAGCACCTCTCCAATTCGATGGGCCGGTTTAGGGTTTAGGGGTAGGGTTTAGGATTTAGTTTCATAAAGGACCCCTCAAGTGAACCACCGAGACCTGCTTATCACGGTTTTGAGCTAGCGGACGGGTAATTATAGGCAGGGCTGTAGGATGTCCCTAGTAGGGTTGCAGAATGCCGAAGCCTGAACCCTCAACCCTCAACCCTAAATAAATTTACTGACAACCCCAGTTATGACTACTGATGAACCTCC
The DNA here is from genome assembly GCA_905231905.1 of Symbiodinium pilosum. Lineage (NCBI taxonomy): Eukaryota > Dinophyceae > Suessiales > Symbiodiniaceae > Symbiodinium > Symbiodinium pilosum. Next base: position 91,134 of record CAJNIZ010008302.1, read on the forward strand.
AAAGTACAGTATCCTGCAGGGTCATCGGGTTCAAGGAGTTGGCGAGCAGCTAAAGCCCTTCAGCCCAAAACACTCTGAAGTGCAGACGGGCTTCTGTGCAGTGCTTTCTTGGGCTTGTTATGTATATAGCTTAGGCGGACCCCCAACCCTGTAATAGTGGTAAAATGGGAACACAAGAGGACCCGAATATAATCACTGTTATCCCTTAGTCACTAGTACGGGGTGGGGGGTCCACTTAATGTATACCAGCCCAAAGGGAACTACATAGGAAGTTCTGGTATATCGGAGGACGACGATATGGCCAGCTTCTATTCCAAAACACTCAAAATCCCAAACCCTAAGAATTCTGAATCCTGAATAGTATATCCCCATAAGCCGTTGTATGGTCCTCATTGCAACAAGGTACTCACAGACCAGCCAGCCTCAAGTTGTTCCAAGGTGCCAATGTGCCGTAGGACCAGGCGATGTTGGATAGGCTGGAGGGCGAAATTTCTCGTACCTCTCTGCTGGTCAAAGTCCAACTGGGCTTAAAGTTTAGGGCTTAGGAGGAAATCTTGTGCCACCTAGAAAAGACGAGCAACACAATGAAATTTCTGGGATGGAGACCCATTTTTTGTTGTTAGAACCATGGTATGCAAAACGGTTTCTTCTGCAATGCGGCTAGAGATGACTAAGTCGACCCAAAGCAGGCCATATGGGTGGTTCCCAAAACTATGGGCTATTTTGGTTATGGATTATACTACGGCACCGAAAATTTGGGGGTACCAAAATGGGACCCTAATTTAGGGAACTACCCATATGAGCTATAGTCTAAACTCCTACTCCCTATATCATCCCCTTTTAAGGAGTTTAGACTTCATTGCCCAAAATTGCTTGATAGCCTAGTCCTTGGCTAGAAGCTTGGAATTAAAAATGGGGGTTTAAATTAGGGGTACCTTTTTGGGAGGTCCCTATAATAAGGAGTATAATATATTGGGGTCTATATTGGGGTGCCCTTATTTTGGGAAAGTGCCAAATACTAACGATGGCTGAGTCTGGTTCTTGGTTGGCGCGCAGTTTCAACATATTGTTGCCTTCCTTACTAATGAGCTACAAAAACAGTACAATTTATCCTGAACCCTCAACCCTAAACTCTCAACACTAGACCCTAAACCCCAGACCCTAAACTCGAGTTCAGATTTGTGTTTCAATAATAACCCAGGAAGTAGAGTTGATGCTTAATTGCCCAGGTGCAGACTCCAGGTGTAGGGTTTAGGGTTTACATCCAGCAGGCGTGGGAAGAAAGGTACTGTAGGGGCCTAAATAATCACAGTATCAGGGTTTAGGGTTTAGGGTGTAGGGTTTAGGATTTTTAGGATTTGAGGTTGAAGGGTTCTGAGGGCTATTAGGGCTCTGAGGTCTATTTGAAGTACCTCCCCCCGTCCCCTAGATTTGTACAAGAAATCTAGAACACCAATACGGGCAATGATGCCTTCAAGTAGGGTTTAGCATTCACGTTGTGGGGGGTGTGGTACTGACGGAAAATAAGACAAGGTTCAAGTACGTCATAATTGGTCATCTACAGCCCCACAACTTGTACTAGAACTACTATTAAATGGAAACCCATGATTAATAAACCCCCTCCTTTTACGGGCCTTAATATTAGGATCCCTATTATAACCCCTATTAAGGGGAGGGAGTTTATTAATCACGGGTCTGGGTTACCCAAGTCTCAAGTACCCAATTATTGGGTATTTGGAGCCTCTGGTCAAGATGCCACCCAAGCCCTCAACCCCAAACTCTATGCAACCAGCACAAGCCCCCAGCACGAAGGTAGGATTTGGGTGTTAGGGTTTAGGGCAGCCAGAGCATAAACATAGCGCTAGTATACCCTACTTAAGCAATCTAGCTACAAGGGCTGTTATAGGCAAACATCGGAAATCACCCGAAGCCCTGATTCCTTAACCCTAACTACCACTGAGTCTACAAGATCCGAAGCCGACAGCCAAAGCCCTGCACTTGAATGCCCATGGGGCTTAGTGCCTACTTCTAACTGGGCTTATAACTCTACCTGTACTTGGGATAACATACATAAGTCCAGGTGGTGGGATTCTAGGTAGGGTCATAAGTTATAAGTAGCTACTGAATTCTATTGAACCTCCAAGTTAGCTTTAAGCTCTGAATGCCCCGCCCCAAACACAACTACACGCTGTTCTTGGAAAACCCTAAACCCTAAATGCTGCGGCCTCAACCCTTCAACAATAGTTTTGCGCCATGTGAACCATAGATTAAACTCCTGGTATCCCCCATAATAACCCCTAATAAAGGGTTTAGGGTTTAGGGTCTAAATTCCTAAGATCACCCACAATAACCCCTATAACACTCCCTGTCGTCCCCTATATAATAAGCCCCTTTGAAGGAGTTTAGACTCTAGCTCATCTACTGGTAACCCCTACTGTCGTCTTGAAGCCTACCCTAAAAACCCGAAACCCTACCCTAAGGCTCTCGGGCCCTCATAGTGGGATCCCAAACCTCAACGCCCAAAGCCCAAACCATTCCCTGAAAAGTCCCAAACAGTCCGAGGAGCCTCGGGGCTCAATCCTTTATGGTTGAGGGGTTTAGGGTGTACCTGGACCCCAAAAGTATGTAAAATAATGGCCCTTATGGCTGTTATTATGGGTTTAGGGCTATTATTTTACATACTTTTGGAGTTTAGGTAGGGGTTAGGGTTTAGGAGCCCTAAACATTACTCCCTAAACGCCTCCAAATCGCGCATTGAAGCATCGACCCTAGCTCTCCCAAAACGAGCAAGGACGCCCTAAACCCTAAACCCCACTTTCTGGTCCCTTTTTCAGGAGGACGATGCACTTCACATGGTTTAGGGTTTAGGGTTTGGGGTTCAAGGGCCCTTTGTGGGCTTGCATGTAGTAGTTTTCCAAGACTGTGGGTCCTAGGACCTTAGGAGTCCCGGTAACAAGGGTTGCATAGCATATTAGGGTTTAAAATTGGCCTAAACCTCATACCGCGAACCCTAGACTTACAATCTTTATAGCCCTGAGCCCTAAATCCCTAGACCTAACCCTAAACCCCAAAACCTTGAATCCCTAAAACCCTAGATCCCTTTACCCTGAACCCCTAAATCCCTAAACCCTAATTCTGGGGGAATTCCACGCCCTACAGCCTTGAGAGTTCCTTCGTGTGCGATGACCTCCATCAGCACTGCACTGCCATAACCCGCCTCACGGCTGATGACAGATTGGGGGTCTAGGGTTCGGGGTTTAGGGTTTAGGGTGCGGGGTTTAGGGTTTAGGGTCTGGGGTTCGGGGCTTAGGGTTTGGGGTTAGGGCTTTATTTAGGGTTTGGGGTTTAGGGTTTAAGGTTTAGGGTTTGGGGTCTAGGGTTTAGGGTTTTTGTTGGAGTTTATAGACGTTCAGGGTTTGTGGCTCGGGGTTTGGGGCCTACAGTCCACCTTAAGTTGCTAGAATATGGATTGCCCAACATCATAATCAGATCCCCATATACCCCATAGTACATCGACTCAAGGGTGACATTAGCACGAGGGTTGCAGGTTTAGTGCACTGAAGAATCTCCCCCAGGGCTCTTTGGCCCTCAAACAAGAATGCCAAAACCCTAAACCCTGACCCTAAACCCTAAACCTTAAACTCTAAACCCTACTCCCTAAACCCTAAACCCTAATCCCTAAACCCTAAAACCCCTGAACCCTGATCCCAAAACCCTAAAACACCCCCAAAGCAACAAGTACCTGCAAAGGGCTCTCCTGTACCCATGAAACCTAGACGATCTGAGCTACCGTCAATGTTTCCTACATAATTCAATGAACATGGGTTCCCTATTAGGGACTATATTAGGAACTATACTCTCTTCCCCAATAACCAGGGCTAAAAAAGTTTAAGCTTTACTATAAAGACCCAAAAAAGAAGCCCAAAAAGGATACTGTTCTTCTATTGGCGAAGTAAGTATACTAAACTACCAGAGGGGCGCCAATGCCCACTGTTAAGGGTCTCTTCATAGGGCTAATCTTGACAAACGCCCAGTTTTTTGCAAGGACGGTCCCTTTAAAGGCGTTCCATGTTAAGTTGAGGGAGGGTTGCCCTCAAAGCCCAAACTCCAACCCCCGCGCCCCAGAGCACAGGATTTGGGTTTAGGATTTAGGGTTTAGGGTTTAGGATTTAGGGTTCAGGGTTTAGGATTTGGGATTTAATAGGAGCCTCTGGGTCGATGTGACAGCTATGGGTCTTGGGGTTTTCTGAGCAAGCTTTCAGGTAGGTAGCTAGGTGGGTACCTTTATATAAGGCTTATATAATATAACTGATAGAAGGCTTAGATGGGGAGCCTAGGGGTATGTAAGGGCAATGTAAGGATTATGTTGGGGTAAACCTGAAACTGCCCTAGATCTTAGGAGGTTTCCCCAACTTAGGAAGCAACCTCCTAGTTGTCTATCACTCCCCAGACACTGGCTTAGTGATTGCCCAGGGGCTCCTATTTAGTTCCTCTTTGGGTTTGCTAGAGTCTGTTGGTTAGGGGTGTCAATGCAATACTACCCAAGAAGGAACTACATAGGAGGTTCTGGGTAGGATTTAGGATCTGATGACTTGTGTTTAGGGCTTAGAGTAAATGGATCATCAGACGGACATGATATATGTATATAGATGGGGATTGGGATTTAGGGGCGAGGCAGGTATGTTACGAAACGCTACGCTGTTTTCAATAGCGGCAGTTGTATGGTTCTAACATGCGTTTCTCCTGCCTAACACTAGACCCCGACACCGAAACCCCGGAGCATTCTTGGCTCCCGCGGAAGTGTTGAACCCCTGAACTTAAAACCTGAAATCAAACACCCCAAATCCCGTGCCCTAAACCCACCAACCTCAACCCTGAGCCCTGCAAACAGTGGGATTACAAAAAGTGAAGGGTTCCTGTAAATGGTGATCGCTATCGGAATGACTTTAGAATTGCAGGGGCGCTTACGGAGCTGGTTTGGAAAAGGATTTAACCCTAAATCCTAAACCCTAAATCCTAAAATCCAGAGGTCAGAATGCCAACAGGACCTGTGAAGCCCAAATCCCAAGCCCCAAAATCTCAAACTCTTGAATCCCAAAGCCTAACCCGAAGGCTCAAAATAGCCCAAAGCCTGATATAATATGGTCTTTGGGCCCAAAAGCCTCAAAATATCAGTCCTTAGAGCCTTAGGGGAATCTAAAATGCTGAACCCCGAGTCCTAAAGCAACATGAATCCCAAACTAAACCGCAAAAACCGTAAAGCAAACCCACTCCCAAACTCAGCGCTGCAAATCGCCGAAAACCTAGGGTCCAAGTACCCAGAGGGTGAGGCCTTAGGTCCCAAACACGACAATCTGAATGTTTGGGCCCTAAAACACAACTATTTCTTCGTGCCTGGACCCTCAGGATTTGAACCCTAAACCCTAGAATCCTAAACCCTCAGACCAGACCGTACAGCAAAACCCTACATCCTGAAACTCCTAAACCCTAAAAACCTTAAATCCTGCAACCCCCCCAAAAAAAAGCCTTAAATCCACAAGTCCTAAAACCCTTAAATCCTCAACCCCAAATCCTAAACCCTAAACCCTGAACCCTAAACCCCTAAATCCTAAACCGAATGAACTTTCCAGCCTTACCGGTGCTCCAGGCCATGCTGGCCGAGTCTTGCGCGGAGCATTCGGCGCGACGAGTTACGAAGCCCTCGCAGCTGCCAGAAGTGAGGGTCTGAGGTTGCAGGTTTAGGGTTTAGGGCTTA
>CAJNIZ010008303.1:0-14859 GCA_905231905.1 Symbiodinium pilosum
ATGAGCTGATGCTCGTAGTACCAGTGGATGTAGTGCTGCTCGTTGTTGAACTCGAGCTTTCGGTGACCGTGCTGCTCGATGTCACTGAACTAGTTTGGCTGAAAGATGTCGTGGACGATGAGGTGAACGTAGTGGTCAAGGTAGAAGACAAGGTCATTGAGGTGCTCGAGCTGCTTGAGCTTATCGATGTTGTTGCAGTCACCGTTTTCGTGGCCGATGTAGTGGAGCTGCTGGAACTGGTGGTGGATGAAGTGGAAGTGGCCTCAGGTTGAATTGAAATGGCGAGAATGAGATGACCCTCCAGGGGTCTAACCTAGTCCCTAGAAAGCTTCTGAGAAACTTTCTGTTCGCCGCAGCTAATGGTGCGCAGGCGCAACTGGGTGGAAAGCATGGAGAGTTCAGGTTCGCGAGAATCAGGTGACCCTCGCGGGGTAGCCTGGTTGTTAGAGGCTCTGAGAAAAATTTAGGGCCCGGCGACCCTCTCCCACCCCCCTCCCCTGCTCCTCAAAGATTTTCCGCGCTGCTTTTGCCACCCTATTCCCTCCCCGCCTCCGGCGACCCAACTGTGCAGCTGAAGGGTCCTGTAATTTCCATACAATTTTTAAAGGAGATTTTATAAGGCCATTCAGGTATTGCATAGGGCTCTATAGGGATGTTCTATTTTAGAAAGTCATACAGGGCTCTGTAAGGGATCTTATGAGGAGATTGTATGCTAAGGTGTGCTAAGATTAAGTATAGGGATACTATATAAGGTGATCTAATAATATGGTGGCACTAGGAAGGGACAAGTTGATTTGAAGCTGACTTGTTCCAGGCTGCTATACAGGCGAGCCGGCCGAGGCGGCGCGTTAGCGTTAATATTAGTAACATCCAGGCATCGACGCGGCCTCTTCCTCCGCTGCCCTGCTGCTTACGTCCAGCTGCCACAAGGCTTTCCCTGCCAAACTTGGCTGCATGCTTGACACTACAGTCTAGCATACCGCAAAAGCAGCAGTGACCCCACATCTAATTCGCTGGTAACAGCTTCCGCTAGCTGTCGAGACAGGAGGGAGGGGGCGGTACTGTAGAATGTGGGTCTTGGATGGTTTTTTGTTGCTTTGGGTTTGGGAGTGGCTGGGGCGCAGTCATTACACAAGAAAGGCAAGCTCATGAGCTTACATGAATACCTCAGGTCTTCCACAGTTGAACCAATTGCCCTGGCTTCTAGGCTTCTAGGACGATGATGGGGAGCCGTCAAGAAGTTGAAAAAAGTCGCTCAGCTATCAATAATCTAGAGCTTTGGCCATGAATGCAAGCAGCCGTCGCTAGTCTTCTTCACGTCTACATCAGTTCAAGGTCTCTTGGGAAGATCTCATCAAGTTTGAAGGCAAATGTGCAAGTAGGACGCTGTGAGAAGGCACGCTTGGCTTGCACATGTTGCAAGTAACAACGCTATCAACTCTCAAATTCTTGGGCACTAGACTTTAGCAACACCTCATTTCTGGGAGCCATGTATGCTCCCATGTTGAGCCTCACCCTTTTCAAAATCGAGGCCAAAACAATGAAGACGAGTCGCCTTCCTGCCCGCCCCATGTGTAGATGCCTCGTGCTTGAGGAATTGGATTTGGGGTTTGGGGCGTGGACCAGTAGGTGTAAACGAGGGTTCGAGAGTTCAACTGGACAGTCGCAACCAACATTTGACAAAGACTGGAAACATGCGCCGTCACCAAATGATACACACTCGAAAGCCCCACTCCTGAGGGTGCTGACATGGGTTTAAAGCTGAAGGCCATGCTTCCCTCGCAGGGTCTATCCTGACAAATCCATAGCCTCAACCACCGTCCCAGCTGCGTTTGTTGGAGGAGTCATAGGCGCTGCAGTGCTGCTGCACGTTTTTGCTCTCTGGGCTGATGTCTGTCCACGTGTTTGCGCTGATGTCGTACTCCTGCCTTAGTCTCACTGCGCATTCTCAACTCTACCCTAGAAAGCTTTGTTGAAGAGGACAACGTGAAGCTGAAAGACTTTGCGAGGAGACCTTTAGGTATCCCTTAAACATACCTTCGTCCCCCAGCTACTCCGCCTTGAAAATGTGCAAGCATCGATCAAAACACTTAAAACTGAATGTCACCTACCCGTTTCCCTAAACTGTAGCATTGGGGACCCTTTCGTTGGAACAAATAGGCCGCGCTGGCGCTGGGATTGTGTGTCCCGCTGTGTCTCCCTTCATGGCTGCGTCTCTAGGCGGTTGTGCGAGATTGTGTCTCCCACTATGTTTCCCTTCGTGGCTCCCGCTATGGGCGGTGATGAGATGAGTCGGCCGCGGCGCTGGGATTGCGTCTCCCGTTGTGTCTGCCTTCATGGCTCCCTTTTGGGCGTTGCTAAGATGGTAGCGGATGGTTGCGGCACAAAGCGCATCGCGGGAATCGGATCGGGTTGGGCGCGCATCAGCGGCGACGGTTGGGCTGGCCAACCAGACTGACACTAATCGGATCGGGGACAGTGTGGATCGGATCGCATGCAGCAGGCTGGATCGGGTCAGGGCGGTGAGCATGGCGACCCATGCATGGCTCCTGATAGTTTCGTCCGGATTGTGCTGAGAGGGGTGGACTCTGCCACCCAGTAGGCTCCCTTCTTTCTTGGGCGGTGGTGGGGCAGACCAGCTGGATTTTGGGTGGTGGGGCATGTCACCTGAGCTTGCGTCCTGGCTCTGGGTGGTCCCTGCACGTCATTCTGCATGGCTTCCGCTTTGAGATGGATTGGCCAGGGCGTGCGATCCATGGTTCCCAACTGGCTGCATTGATGGCAGCCCCTTCGTGTGGTGGTGTAATGGGCGGGTGAACTTCTAAACGAAGAATGCATTTTGCGTTTTGATCAGTATCCTTGCTTGGGCAATTCAATCTGTTTGGGGTCTTTGCTGGTGTAAGTCGAAGACTTGCTCACATTCCTCCGAAGGCTGAGTATCAAAGGAGTCATGGATAGCACTTTGAGGAAAGTACACATGTGCCGAAAAGCATGCTGCCGAGACACACATCCGACAGCTGATAAGGTTCTGCAGCTGGCCATCGATGCCCACCCATCACAATGAGCTTCCCTCCGATGTAATGCATGGTGTGGTAGTACCGCACCGCAATTGCCTAAGTAGTTCAGCAGCTAGGGCACAGGGGTAAGGTCTGAGCCCCAAACTTCAAAGCCTTCAGGCTCTCAAAGCATGACAAAATCTTCCACAGCCCCAACACGCCTCAAGCTCTATAACATAGCAAAGCACTCGTAATACATCCTTCCTCGGACTACAGATACAGTCCACGTATTGGGATCTGAAGCTGATCTGAAGAAACTTGAAGAATTCTTTCTCCATATTATTTGTGGGCCCATCTTAGCTGATCGAACACACAGCTCAAAGTCTCCATCCGAAACAGGGCATAGAGTTCAGGGGGTCGAACTGCAGGGTAGTCCAATAAGGCTTGGGATAAGCCCCGCCTTCACGTCAGGAGTTGGGGGTTAGCCTTTGGTATTGAAATGGCATTGAAAGTTGGGCATGAAAGGCTGAAGATAAAGGGCTGATGCTCAGAGCCCAAGCAACGTTGGTGGCCGAGATGGTCGCCCATGTGTTGGTGGATGTGTCAAAGCCTCGGAGCAAGAACTGGCGGTACTGAACACCAACGTATCGCCCTCGGGTCTAAGCCCGAAGCTCTAAAAGAGAGAGCCTTGAGACCGCCACATCATGCCACATCAAGCATCCAAGGATGAAGGCCTAAGTGCGAGAGGCCTCCTACGACAAAGGCCATAGGACGGATTTCAATCATAAGACAACTACAAAAAGCAACCCCTCCATCTGTCGAGTTGCGCTAGCAAGCCTCAGAGTCAGAAGTTCCACGCCAGAGTTGACATGTGCTGGTATAGATGCCCCCCGGCTATCTGAAAACTTGTTGTAGACCGAAAAACCGCGTGCATCTCGAAGGGAAAGGCCCTGCATCAGAGTTGTCTTGTTGTTTGTGCTTTTTCCTTTGAGAAATGGCCCTCAAACCTGAGACTGCGCATGTCAAGCGAGCAGCATCCTCAACTTACGCAAGGCTGCGGTCAGTTCTGAGATCCCTCGAACCTGCTTGCTGAATCGAATCGGAACTTTGCAGGAAGCAAGACATGGCAAGACAGATTCCCTCTAGGCCAAGCTCACATTGCCGCCCAGGTCGCTCAGAAACTGGCCTGATGGATTGTTGGACGCATCCTGACGGAGCACGTGGTAATTGGATTTTGGGCTGGTTCTCTTTATCATGACAGCATCGAGCTATAGGCCTTTCACCTCCAAGCAGAATCCAGAAACAATCCATCTTCCACCCAAACCCCCCTATAGCTGCAGAACCCTCTCGTACCAACTAGCAGATGGACTTTGAGAAGCCCCACCAATCAAGACTACATGATTGTCCGCATATGAAGACCTTGACCAGGAAATCCGCGTTTTAGGGTTTGATTCGTAACGGGGTGCTGGAGAACTGCAACGGGCTGGCCCCGAGCCCCAAACCCAGAATCGCAAGGCCTGGAGGCTCAAGCCTGAATCCTGCGTGATACAGTAAATTGCCACTCAGTCCAGAGCTGCCAAAGCGCACTACCACCCTGAATGTAGAGCTTCGTGTTTGTCTGGTCATACGCTGATGCCGGCCAGGCAACCTGCGAAGACCACGTAGAAAAAGTCCACAACTTGCAAAAGGGTTAAAGGGGTTCCAGGGGAAGTTACGCCCTAGCACCGCCAAATGGACCTTCAAGGCAAGTGCCTAAAAGCTGGTTGGCGCAATGAACAATTAGATGGATGCGACTCGCTGGCTAGCTGGCTGTGATTCTGGGCTGAATCTTGAGTGCAGGGCAGCCTGTTCGGGGTAAGCCGTTCTGGGCCCAGGGCAAGAAAGATCCCCAACTGTCATGTGCTACCTCCATCTACCAGTGAACCCCAAGCGGCCAGGGGAGCCTGACGGTCTTCAGCTTGAGAACAATGCAGGGCTTAGATTTCTAGAGCTTCAGCTCGGTTCGCGACCATACAGTGCACCGTGCAGGCTTGAAAAACTGCAAAACCTTTCAGGACCTCATGTAGCCTCCCCAACGCCCAACGAAGACGTGGTGTGCAAAAACCTGGTGGACTTGAGCCGAGGCGCTGCAGTGGGCGCAGTTCCTGAGGTACCTGGCCTCAGCGTACAGCTCAGCCATGAGCTGGTTTGAGATATCAGGCTCTCGCTGGAAAGCCCGACTGCAACTGACTGCCTCGATTCTTTGAACTGCTTTGAACCCATGAAACATCGAAGAAAAACACCTCGAGGCTCACATCTTTCGGGATATCACCTCAAGTAAAACCGAGCACTTCAAACGAGAACTTCAACCAAAACCACAGCCTTAAGAGCTACGCACCGTAAGCTGAAAGCGCAGCTCCAAGGACATCCCAGGAACCTGTCATCTCACACCCCTCCGGCTGTGCGGGAAAGTGGCGTAGACCATGAATTGCTACTCCGAGTCCAAACCATGATGTCCTTGCCGAATTTGAAGGCTTTGGGCTTCCGCAGTTTTGGCGGCCGAGAGGCGCACTCCAGTATAAAGCTTTTGCCGAAGGGATTCAAGGTTTTAGATTTTAGGGGTCGGGACCAGGACTCTAGCACCTCAGGCTTAGGGGCTTCAGAGGTCTTGGAAACCCTTTTGTTCTAGCCTAACTGCCCTTAAGCGCTGCACCATCCGCAAGTTGCGGTTTTACAGCTTCATGCTGTAACCAAGCCATGCTGAATTTCAGCGCAGGCCGCCTTAGATCCCAGACCTCTTTCTACTTTAGGTCGCTGAGGTCTAGGGCTGAAACTATTTGAAAATGCCTGTCCGAAGGACCGTGATGCCGAAGAAGCACTCGATCCCCACTTCTCCTACTCCTGCCCTAGACAAAGGCCACAGACACCTCTTCAGGCGAGTGGCGTTTTTGCGGCCGCTGGATCCATAGCCGCCAAACGTCATCCTGCGCAGGGCTTATGGCCTATGGGTTCCCAGCTCCTTCACAAGAAGTCTCTCTGCCTGAAGGACCCCTGAAACAAGCATCAAGCCAGACTCTTTGGCTACTTCCTTCAGGTTCTGCTGAGCAGCGGTCCGACGACAGAGATTCTTACACCGTGCTTATTCTCAATACCAACTTAAGACTTCTCTACTGAATTGCCACTGTAGAATGTTCCAACCTCCGCATGAGGTCTTCGGCTGCCCTACACCAGAAACTCCTCAACTTCCTGATTCCAAAGCGAACAGCCCCACTTACGAGCGCACTTGCCCAGTTTCCGGGTGGCAGGAAGTTCATGGAATTGCAACCTCTAGGCAAATATGAGGGAACATAAGCATGGACAAGCAAATTGAAAGTACTGCTGTCCCTGTTTCAGTTGCTATCAGTTTCCTCCGTCTTGTTTCCACTTTTCATGGGTGTGAAAATGGAAACTAACAATTTCCACACCACATGGACAAGAGTTGCAAAGTACTACAAGTATTTTAGCAGTGTCTACTCTTCATGGTAGTACTTCCGTAAAAAGTTGAGCGTGAAGTACCAAGCAGCCCCCGGTCATGAAGGCGCTGCTTGAATCCCACTCGGCGACGTGCGCCGCACGAGCAGAGCCACTACCTTCCGGCTCAATTTCTTACATGGTGCTGTACTTTCTGTCGCATATTGGGAACACAATGATGTGCCTTCGTATACTCCTAGACACAAGAGACGGTTGCGCGATAGCCGCGCAAAGGCTAGGTTCAAAATCCCACCAAAACCCCGTAATTTCCTGAAGGCGAGAGCTGCAAGCACTCCTAATATCTCCTTATCTCCCTCGCTTACCGAGAATGCCAGCTTGCGGACGTTTGGCTTCCCTAACAAGTCTAGGGATTTTGGGTTTCAAGATTGAGGCTTCCCCAACCAAGGTCAGGGCTTCCACTTGCAGAATAAGAAAGGTTGTGCAGGCAAGAGTGCTTGTTCGTTGAGTCCATGTATTCGAAGATGGCGTGTACTGGTAGAGCTCATCGAAGAAGACGTTGTTGTCACCAAAATCAGTGAGACCGGCATAGACGTACATCTCCTCCGAGAATGGCTAGGCCTGTTTTCGAGGCAGGCTTGCAAGTCACCACATACCTTTGCTCTTGCAGCCCTTGCGGGAGCATTCAGGAAGCATGAACTCTTGAACTTGAATCGACTCTACGTAGCCATCAGACGCGATCGGAAGTCGGACCGAAGCCCCCGCAAAAGCCCAACACCGCAAAAACATCCACCTGCGGGATCTTAAGAAAAACGCTGAGGATACCTTAGAATGATTGCAACCCTGTCTGAAAGCCCAACGGCGTACCGTCGCGTACCCGTAACGAGGCAGCAAATGCTTTACAAATGTAGCTGTCAGCGTCAGCAATCGAGTAGCCTCTTCTTGCTCTCGAACCCTACTTGGGATCGATGTGGATTTTTTGCGCGCTTTGAACTCCCAACCATAAGAACATCCTGTTCATCTCTGCCACAATCCTTACTTGTCGAATCTACTTGTAATTAACTCACTGGCTTCTGGGTTTGGGGCTCAGGGCTTCGGGCGCGTGATGCGCGTGCAACACATCAAGGCGGGATAACTCCTGGTTGTCGCTGTTCCACACAGCGCTTGCACGATACTTGCCGCGATTTGCGTCTGTAAGCCTCTGGTAACGGTCTCAATCCATGGGGAGTGGGTCATGCCAATCCGGAACTCTCTAGCAAAGCCCGACAAATGGCTACGTCATGCGGAGGTGCTGAGCTTAGTCGGAAACCAGACAGATCAGAACTAGTGACCGTCACTGGACGCAAGATAATTCGAAGTGGTCTGGCTTATGCTTCGGCAAACAGGTGCCTACCTGATAGCAAGTGCCACCGCTTCACTCGTAATTCCAAATAAGCAATAACGAGCAAAGATAAGATAAGAATCTTGGTTATGACCTATAGACCATTCCTTTGGAGCCTGTTTAAAATGCTCCAGGACATGACTGTGAGAATGGATCCTGTCAAAGGCGGGGGTCGGGCGAAAACCTTCCTCCTGCTGCTGCAAGATGAGCGCTTGAAGGCCTGAAGGATAAGCCCTCAGCTTATACGCTCTGCTCTGATAAACCGCACTTCACGGTACCATAGTTGTCTACTAGCCTTGACATCCTCTTTGAAAAGGGTCCCTCCTAGAGCCCTTGAAAATGATGAACCTCACTACACATGACTGTGTTATTGAGAAGCGCCCGTACTTTTCCTCAGGTCACTGTGGGCATCTCATTGCAAGAGAAAAGCGTAGACCAGGAGGACCCTGATGGGTTATACCTCCGAAGTTCGTTGTACAAGTTGCCCCCCTCGCCGCCATGGACAACGTACATGACGTTATCCTGGACTCGATTCGTGGGCTTGGGGTTGCAAATGCCTTTGCAAGGATGTTGTGTCGAATTGCTTGCTAGACGGTGGCTATTCAGCTTGGCAGTCTGTGGCGATCTACTGCTACGGGTTCTTACACATGTGCCAGGACACAGACATCTTGAAGCTGGTGAAAGGATTTTGGGAAGCTGAGCACCCAATGGGGCTGCCTTTTTTGGTACCGAATAAGAACCCCCAATTCCTGAACTCTTTCTGAAAGGGGCTCTGAGCTCTGGGTCTGGGCCCACCCTCGTTTCCCAATCCTGAACACGCTTTTCGAAGGAAGAAGCTGTCTTGGAACGAACTCTTGAAAAATCTTGAACATCCTAAAAGTTGCAACTGGTCCCTCACGCCTGGTCGTTCCAGGTGCACGAGGGAAAATTCTGTGCGGATGGAACATCACCTGACGTGGTGATCCTCAGTGCAGAGGGGGGATTAAGTGACCCAACGCACGGCCCTCCGTCCTTCATCTCAGATGGCCAAGCACAAGCCATGTGTGGATGGAATTTGGGAATCAGATGTCGGGGAACGCAGTCTTCGCGCCAAAAACATGAACCGTGAACCCTCCAACTCTGAAGCTCATCCGGCAACTTTGAATTTCAAACCCACTGAAACCGCTGACATCCTCGACCCTGCGACGAAGCCCAAGCTTGTGATATGCAAGAGAGCCCTGCAGTTTCAATGTTGGGCTAGAAGAAGTTGTTCAAATACAGTCTTGACTCCTTTGCGAAACTTAAACTGACCAAGATGCTCTGACCACGCCACTGTCCTTACGGAAACTCGGAGCAGATCTGGGGTCTTGCGCCCCACGGGGTGTGTGCACTAAGCCCCAAAGCGCTAGCCCCTAAAGCCAGACGCAACTATCCGATAGTGTAACTATGTATCATCTCAAGTACTCGGTGATAGCTTCAGTCCATTGATGGCACGCGCCATATCAAAACAAATGTTGGTAACATCCAGGCGTCGCAGCCTGTTCCTCCGCGGCCCTGCTGCTTACGTCCAGCTGCCACAGGGCTTTCCCTGCCCATACTTGGCTGGATGCTTGACGCTATAGTCTGGCATACCACGAAGTGAGTAGTGATCCAAGATGTAATTAGCTGGTAGCATCTGGTAGCCCGAGCCAACGAATCTCGATTGCTGCAACTTCCGCTAGCTGTTGAGACGGGGGGGGGGGTACTTTTAATTTATGGGTCTTTGATGGTGCTGGAATGTGTTGGATTGAGGTTTTAGTGGCAAGTGGACACATGCAAAGCTTACTTACTGGTTTGTCCAGTCCATGTGAAAGATCTGGATCTTCCCAGAGCTCACGCCAGGACCTGCGGCAACCATTGCCAACCGTAGCCGCTGACTTGCTTTGCGAAGTCCGATGCTTTCTCCGAAATTACTCTTGAAAACAACGCTGTTGTCCTTCGTCTGCACTACGGCTTGGGAATGGGGTTCAGTGTGGCTGGGGCGCGGCCTCTGCTTCAGTCATTACACAACAAAGGCAAGCTCACGGGTTACATGAATACCTCAAGTCTTCCACAGTTGAACCAAATGCTCTGGCTTCTAGGCTTCTAGGACGATTATGGGGAGCCGTCAAGAAGTTGAAAAAAAAGTCGTTCGGCCATCAGTAATCTAGAGCTTTGGCCACGAATGCAAGCAGCCGTCACCAGTCTTCTTCAAGTCTACATCAGTTCAAGGTCGCTTGGGAAGATCTCATCAAGTATGAAAGCAAGTGTGCAAATAGGACGATATGAGAAGGCACGCTTCGCTTACACATGTTGCAAGTAACAACACTATCAACTCGCAAACTTCTTGGGCACCACTCTTTTGCTTCACCTGCAGACTTTAGGCACACCTCATGTCTGGGAGCCATGCATGCTCCCATTTTGGGCTTCATCCCTTCTCAAAATCGAACCCCAAAACGCTGCAAACGAGTTGCCTTCCTGCCCGCCCCATGTGTAGATGCCTCGTGCTTGGGGAATTGGATTTGGGGCTTGGGGCGTTTGGAAACGTTAGCTCGTGTTTATAGATGCCCGCACTACGGTTATCGTTTTTGATTCGCACTTCGCAGTATGATGAAGAATCGACAAGGCTTTGGCCACGGAGTCTGGACAGTCTCAACCAAAATTTGACAAAGACTGGAAACATGCGCCGTCACCAAACCAAACCCTACACACTCGAAAGCCCCACGCCTGAGGTTGCTGACATGGGTCTAAAGCTGAAAGCCATGCTTCCCTCGCAGGGTCTATCCTGACAAATCCATAGCCTCAACCACCGTCCCAGCTGCGTTTGTTGGAGGAGTCATAGGCGCTGCAGTGCTGCTGCACGTTTTTGCTCTCTGGGCTGATGTCTGTCCACGTGTTTGCGCTGATGTCGTACTCCTGCCTTAGTCTCACTGCGCATTCTCAACTCTACCCTAGAAAGCTTTGTTGAAGAGGACAACGTGAAGCTGAAAGATTTTGTGAGGAGACCTTTAGGTATCCCTTAAACATACCTTCGTCCCCCAGCTACTCCGCCTTGAAAATGTGTAAGCATCCATGAAAACTCTGAAAACTCAATGCCACCTACCCGTTTCCCTGAACTCTAGCATTGGGGGCCCTTTCGTTGGAACAAATAGGCCGCACTGGCCAAATGGGTGCGTGCGGCGCCGGGATTGTGTGTCCCGCTGTGTCTCCCTTCATGGCTGCGTCTCTAGGCGGTTGTGCGAGATTGTGTCTCCCACTATGTCTCCCTCTGGGGGCGGTTGTGAGACGCCGCGGCGCCAGTATTTTCTCCCACCGTGTCTGGTTGCGTCTTTTGGCGGTGGTGTGGTGAGGGATTGTGTCTCCCACCATGTTTCCCTTCATGGCTCCCGCTATTGGCGGTGGTGAGATCGGTGGGCCGCGGCGCTTGTGATTGTGTCTCCCTTCATGGCTCCCTTTTGGGCGGTGCTAACATGGTTGCGGAACGATGCGCATCGCGGTAATCGGATCGGGGTGGGCGCGAATCAGATCGGCGACGGGGCGACGGTTGGCAGCCCCTTTGTGTGGTGTTGTAATGGGCGGGTGAATTTCCAAACGAAGAATGTAGAATACATTTACTCCGTTTGATCAGTATCCTTGCTCGGGCAATTCAATCTGTTTGTGGTCTTTGCTGGTATAATTCGAAGACTTGCTCAAGTTGAACTCCTCTCGGGGCTGAGAATCACAAAGGAGTCACGAATAGCACTTTGAAGAAAGTACACATGTGTCGAAAAAACATGCTGCCGAGACACACATCCGACAGCTGATAAGGTTCTGCAGCTGGCCATCGATGTCCACCCATCGCAATGAGCTTCCCTCCGATGTAGTGCATAGTGTGGTAAGTAGTTCAGCAGCTAGGGGTAGGGCCCGAGCCCCGAACTTCAAAGCCTTCAGGCTCTGAAAAGCCTGACAAAATCTTCCACAGCCCCAACACGCCTCAAGCTCTATAACATAGCAAAGCACCCGTACTGCATCCTGTCTCGGACTGAAGATACATTCCACGCATAGGGATCTGAAGCTGATCTGAAGAAACTCGAATAATTCTCCATATTATTTGAGGGCCCGTCTTAGCTGATCGAACACACAGCTCAAAGTCTCCATCCGAAGCGGGGCATAGAGTTCAGTGGGTCGAACTGCAGGGTAGTTCAGTAAGGCTTGGGATAAGCCCCACCTTCATGTCAGGAGTTGGGGGTTAGTGTTTGGGATTGAAATAGTATAGAAAGTTGGGCATGAAAGGCTGAAGATACAGGGTTGATGCTCAGAGCCCAAGCAACGTTGGTGGCCGAGATGGTCGCCCATGTGTTGGTGGATGTGTCAAAGCCTCGGGGCAAGAAACGGCGGTACTGAACAGCAACGTATCGTCCTCGGGTCTAAGCCCGAAGCTCTAAAGGCCGACATGGAAAGAGCCTTGAGACCGCCACATCATGCCACATCCAAGAATGAAGGCCTAAGTGCGAGAGGCCTCCTACAACAAAGGCCATAGACCGGAATTTCAATCATAAGACATCGACAAAAAGGCAACCCCCCCATCTGTCGAATTGCGCTGTTCCAGGTCAGAGTTGACATGTGCTGGTAGAGATGCCCCCCGGCTGTTTGAAGACTTTTTGTAGACCGAAAAACCGCGTGCATCTCGAAGGGAAAGGCCCTGCATCAGAGTTGTCTCGTTGTTTGTGCTTTTTTCCTTTGGGAAACGGCCCTCAAACCTGAGACTGCGCATGTCAAGCGAGCAGCATCCTCAACTTACGCAAGGCCGCGGTCAGTTCTGAGATCCCTCGAACCTGCTTGCTGAATCGAATCGGAACTTTGCAGGAAGCAAGACATGGCAAGACAGATTCCCTCTAGGTCAAGCTCACATTGCCGCCCAGGTCGCTCAGAAACTGGCCTGATGGATTGTTGGACGCATCCTGAAGGAGCACGTGGTAATTGGATTTTGGGCTGGTTCTCTTTATCATGACAGCGTCGAGCTAGGCCCTTCACCTCCAAGCAGAATCCAGAAACAATCCATCTTCCACCCAAAGCCCCCCACAGCTGCAGAACCCTCTCGTACCAAATAGCGCATGGACTTTGAGAAGCCCCACGAATCAGGACCACATGATCGTCCGCAAAAGAAGACTTTGACTAGGAAATCTACGTTTTAGGGTTTGATTCGTAACGGGGTGCTGAAGAACTGCAACGGGCTGGCCCCGAGCCCCAAACCCAGAATCGCAAGGCCTGGAGGCTCAAGCTGAATCCCACCCTGCGTGATACAGTAAATTGCTACTCAGTCCAGAGCTACCAAAGCGCAGTCCAAAACCGAAAGCCTGCAGCAGCAATAGAGCCCAGTCCACGCCTGACCACCCTGAATGTAGAGCTTCGTATTCGTCTGGTCATACGCTGATGCCGGCCAGGCAACCTGCGAAGACACGCAGAAAAAGTCCACAACTTGCAAAAGGGTTAAAGGGGTTCCAGGGGAAGTTAGAGGGTTCAGCTACTTCTACACCCTAGCACCGCTCAATGGAACTTCAAAGCGAGTGCCTAAAAGCTAGTCGGCGCAACGAACAATTTGATGGATGCGACTCGCTGGCTAGCTGGCTGTGATTCTGGGCTGAATCTTGAGTGCAGGGCAGCCTGTTCAGGGTAAGCCGTTCTGGGCCCAGGGCAAAAAAGATCCCCAACTGTCATGTGCTACCTCCATCTACCAGTGAACCCCAAGCGGCCAGGGGAGCCTAACGGTCTTCAGCTTGAGAACAATGCAGGGCTTAGATTTCTAGAGCTTCAGCTTGGGAACCGGCTGTGCGTAGTGTTCGCCACCGTGTATGCTTGAAAAACTGCAAAACCTTTCAGGACCTCATGTAGCTTCCCCAACGCCCAACGAAGACGCGGTGAGCAAAAACCTGGTGGACTTGAGCCGAGGCGCTGCAGTGGGCGCAGTTCCTGAGGTACCTGGCCTCAGCGTACAGTTCAGCCATGAGCTGGTTTGGAATATCGGGCTTTGAAAGGGGTCAAGAAGCTTTGGGCTCAACTTATCGATCCCTCCTCTTGCTTTGTAAGCAACTTCTGCAGCATGATGCTGGGACCCTTGCTGGAAAGCCCGACTGCAACTGACTGCCTCGATTCTTTGAACTGCTTTGAACCCATGAAACATCGAAGAAAAACACCTTGAGGCTCAGATCTTTCGGGATATCAAACCAAGTAAAACCTGGAACTTCAACCGAAACCGCAGGCTTAAGAGCTAAGCACCGTAAGCTGAAAGCAGAACTCCCAGGACATCCCAAGAACCTGTCATCTCACACCCCTCCGGCTGTGCGGGAAAGTGGCGTAGACCATGAATTGCTACTCCGAGTCCAAACCATGATGTCCTTGCCGAATTTGAAGGCTTTGAGCTTCCGCAGTTTAGGCAGCCGAGAAGTGCACTCCGCATAAAGCTTTTGCCGAAGGAATTCAAGGTTTTAGGGGCCGGGACCAGGACTCTAACACCTCGGGCTTAGGGGCTTCCGAGGTCTTTGAGACTCTTTTGTTCAAGCCTAACTGCCCCTAAGCGCTGCACCATCCGCAAGTTGGGGTTTTAGAGCTTCATGCTGTAACCAAGCCATGCCGAAGTTCAGCGCAGGCCGCCTGAGATCCCAGACCTCTTTCTACTTTAGGTCGCTGAGGTCTAGGGCTGAAACTATTTGAAAATGCCTGTCCGAAGGACTGTGATGCCGAAGACGCACTCAATCCCCACTTCTCCTACTCCTGCCCTAGACACAGACATCTGTTCAGGCGGGTGGCGTTTTTGCGGCCGCCGGACCCATAGCCGCCAAATGTAATCCTGCGCAGGGCTTGTGGCCTATGGGTTCCCAACTCCTTCACAAGAAGTTTCTCTGCCTGAAGAACCCCTGAAACGAGCATCAAGCCAGACACTTTAGCTACTTCCCTCAGGTTCCACTGAGCAGCAGTCCGACGACAGAGATTCTTACACCTTGCTTGTTCTCAATGCCAGCTTAAGACTTCTCTTCTGAATTGCCACTGTAGAATGTTCCA
>CAJNIZ010008304.1:0-14859 GCA_905231905.1 Symbiodinium pilosum
GCTGGACAGCCTCGGCGAATTTTCCATGTGAAAGCAGAGAAACATGGGTACTCTATTGAATATTCTTGCCGCCTCTAGAGTACCACCTTGCCATGTCTTGGGTGGCCTGAATATAGCCAGACAGTCCTCACATGTTGAACCCTGCTTGGTGAGGTTTCCATGCTTACTAGCGGCTGAAGTATTTCGGGTACCCAAATTTGAACAACAACTCACACATCCCCTTCCCAATACTGTCTTTTCCTTTATTCGCTATCTACTTTTAAGCAGCCCATAAGTAGCCTTATTTGAGTAGACAATTGACCAAGTACATGAAGCACCCAAACAGCTGCTGTAGAACTATGCGAGTTCTTATCTCACTGGTGGTTAGTAGGGAATAATTAAGGGAATTTCATCCATATACAATCCCTATATAGTATATTCCCTTATGCCCTTCTATCCCCCAGTAAGTTAGGCCGTAACGCTCAAAACCCTGAAGCGCTTAACTCCGCATCTTCGAGCTTCAGTCAGGACCTGGGTCCGAACAAAAATATGATAGTTTATCAAAGTGGGGGTCCCGTTTAGGGTCCCTAGTATAATACTTCCTTTGGGTACCTGAGAAAGGTAAAGGACCTTATATAATTTTGGAACCCCCATGTATTCCTAAGCTCTCACCTGTAAAGTGCCCTTGTCGCAGGTGGCAGCAGCGTAGCGTTCTGAGTCGCAGCTGTGAGCCTCCCCTCTGACCTAGTAAAAGCAATTTGAGTAGTATTTTATTTGGAGATACTATGGTTCCCATTATAAAGTAAGATTCTATCCTCCTTTTGGATATAGTATTTTGTATAAGGAATATAATCTTACTAGGTTCAACCACAAAAAAACACTACTCATTTGGGATTTAGGTGGCGAATGCGGGTGCCTAGGGAGGAGGAATCGAAGGATAACTAAGACAATTGGGGAGAAGGACGGAAATTCTGAGCTGCCAGAGATCATTGGCCAGAGTCATCTGCATTCCGCTTGAAGAGAAAAGCTGTACCTTTGGGTTGCAGGGACTGTCACAGTTTTCTTTATGGATTTTAGGGGTGCCCTTTATAGGGGTTATGTAGCGGTTTATAGGGTTATATAGTTTAGGGTCGTTTGTCGCCGTATAGCTAGCATGTATCAAGACACGCTAAACGCATAACCCAAAACCCTAGTCTGTGAATTTGCCTGAATCTTGCTGGTTGTCAGTATGCAATGCAGAATAAAACCAAATGGGTGGTTGTCAAGATATGGTGCCTTTTTGGATCCCGATTATAATACGGCGCCTAATACTTAGGGTACCCAAAAAGGGACCATAATTTTGACAACCACCCATACGTCAAGTATTCCCTGATTCCCTACCAAGCCCCAGCCCCAGTAAGTTGAATGAGGGTCTTTGGAGATGCCAAGACGGCAACACAAGCCTGTTTTAGATGCTGATAGGCACCGATCTTGCTGTAAAGAACCGTCAGTGCTTGTAGCGAAATACTTTCTAGGGTTGCTTATCTCATGTTGAATCTTAAACCCTAAGCCCCAATAAGCGATACTGCGGCAGGTATTGGGTTTAAGGCCGGAGCTTTAATTTTGCAGGACGGTCACACTTTTGGTTCGTGACGCCTATGGGCGTATGTCAGCAAAGCCAGGCCAGAAGAATAGCCTACGTCCTAGTACCGACATGAAGGGTACTCGCAAGGTCTAGGTACATCGTTTCAAGAAGCCTAGAGCCACACGTTTGTTTGTGGTCCCTGTAAGCTTGGTTTGTATCTGTATTTGTAATAGTATAGTAGTAGTAGTAGTAGTGGTAGTAGTAGTAGTAGTAGTAGTACTAGTCATAGTAATATGGTAATAGTAATAGCAATAGAATTAGGCGGAAGCTTATTGCAGATGGTTGTTATGTGGACAATAAACTGCGTCATGGTTGGACGTGGCTTTCTTGTTATGCCAAAGCCCCATAAAGCTGCTTCATTTTTATTGTATTCAACCCCAATAGGAATACACAAGTCATAGCTGCGAATAACATCTCTGTCAGGAGCCAGGTAATCCTAAACACTGAACCCTAATCCACAAACTCAGTTCCATTTTCTTCTCCATTATCCCTATACAACCCCTATAAAACTCATTATGAATATTATTATTATCCTATATACCCCCAATGTCCATTTCATGTTCCATGTTCTTTTCCATTTGATTCTCCATTATTGGGTTATTGGGTGCAATATCCCTATATAAATCCTATTAAACCGTCTGGCCATGGCCTAGGCTCTCGCCAACAACTGCCTGTTTCAATGCCGCAGCTTTCTCAGGTTTACGTTCAGCATTTTGGGCGTTGAGAGGCCCAAGATCATATGGGGGGGGAGGAGTTCAAGAACGTGTAGCCCCTTTTTGAGAACTCTCTGGGGATCCGCACGAAAGGCAGCTCGAATATACATACATGATTTCTTGCCATAGAGACATCTGTATCTGTAGATATGTTTGCTGCGGTCCACTATGGCCCCCATTTTCAGACTCCCCGAGTCTTCTCAGTGGTGCTACAATACAGATAGTTACAGTAACTGAACGGTTAATGGCTTCTATAATCTGGTACCCAGCAAGGTCTTGTCCCTGGTAGCATCGGAGCTTCCCTGGATTCTAGGTTATGTGGGGCGTTCTCATGATGTGGATACGTACCTCTTGGGAGCTTAGGGCTTCGTTGGGATTGCTGGGGTTTCTGTTGAGGGATATCAGAGATTCTATTATAGAGTCTGCGGGTCGGGTTTGGAAATTCCCAAAGAGGACATGTGCCGGCTGATATCTCCACATATCAAGCTTGAGGCCTGAGGCATCCTGGTACGCAAATACTCAAGTTGAAATCAGGCATCAGCTTAATGTTTCTTATAGTTTCCGATGTGTATAGTCCGATTATATTCCTGTTACATTTTTGGGCTTCCTGTTTGGGGTTCCCATGTTACGCCCTTCACAATTCCAACGTCAAGCCCATGCACTTCTACTACCGCTCAGTTCTGTTTTGCGCAAAATCCTTGGACACAGTTATGCCCCTGTAGCTTTTTCAAGAAAGCTGCTCAGGACTTCTAGACGAACACTGAAAACCCATGCTCTGGTTGAGCCAGCAACCCCAAACGCCCTAAACCCTGAACCGTGTCTTCCAGTCGAGGCAATCACCTCCTCCGTGCGCGGTCCTTGGATAATGTCCTGGGTTGCTGTTGACGAGCCTAAAAAAGCCTACCAAATAAGGGTATGTGGGAAATTGATAATTAACAAGCGGGCTTCTTAAGTATTGTGACTTAATTTACTTAATACTTAACAGCACGCTAGTAAGTTTGGGAGGCGCCGCTAAGTTCCGCTCACGCCCTGCAGGATCTTTCAAACTGAAGCTTTCAATCTGGAACACGTACTTCTCATAGTATCGTTGTATATACATACACGCGCACACGCACGTGAACATGAATATTGAGGGGGTATTATGAGTAGGGGGGGTGGTCTGTCACATGAAATGCAGCCTGAGCCCATCGGTCACATAGGGCCTGCTCTGGTGTATGCAACCCTATATACCCCTATAGAACCCTATGTTGCCTTCATAACCCCACGGAACCTTATGTAGCCCTATACAATGCTAGTGGGTCCTTGCAGGTTCAGGGCTACTAGAGGCCTAAGGGCTTCTTACTATCGCGCTTTCAGTACAGTTATAAGTCAGCTACGATTACCCCAAGCCTCCAAGTACCATCCCCTAAGCTAGGCCCTATATGAGCTATAGTCTAAACTCCTTAAAGGGGAGTTGTATAGGGGATGATATAGGGGATTACTATAGGGGTTATTAAGGGGGATACTAGGAGTTTAG
The DNA here is from genome assembly GCA_905231905.1 of Symbiodinium pilosum. Lineage (NCBI taxonomy): Eukaryota > Dinophyceae > Suessiales > Symbiodiniaceae > Symbiodinium > Symbiodinium pilosum. The sequence continues at coordinate 3,833 of CAJNIZ010008304.1, forward strand.
ACTATAGCTCATATAGAAGACCCTATGCGAATTCGAGATCCTTCAGTCTGGAGCCATGTTTTTCCCCACCCTCCTCACCCTCCCTAGGGTTTAGGGTTTAGGGTTTAAGGTTTAGGGTTTAGGGTTTAAACCCTAACGAGCTGAGGTCTTCTGTCGAATGGGCACATGCTCTAAGGTGTCGGCCTCAGCTCACACTACCAGCTTGTCCCTCCAGCGGGTGGGTACAATTCTGTTCCCCAAGCGAAACCTGCAAAGCCCTTATCCATCTCAAATTCTGTCACAGTTTCGGGTTTAGGGGTTTAGGGCGTAGGCTACAAACCTTAAACCTAAACCCCTAAAACCTAAACCCTAAAACCCTAAACCCTAAATCCTGAACCCTAAGATAAACCCCAAAATATTATAGTCCTTATTATAGGGACCACCCAAAAGGGGTACCCCTAATTTTGGGAAGCCCAGACTTTGACTCCTCAACCCTTTACCCACAGTCGGAGAGTCGGGGAGGGATCTGTGACTGAGGTTTCTGGCAGCGATGCGGTCGTCCAAGGCTCCAACAAGTCACCTTCATCCGGAGGGTTTAGGTTGGGTACTGCCCCCCCTCAGTAACAGTTGGAGACTAGTTATAAATATGGTGTTATATAGCCCTTAATAGGACCCCTAATATGGACTGTTACTGGGGGGGTGGGGGGGGGCAGTACCCAAGGTTTAGGGTTTAAGGTTAAGGGACTGTTAAAACATGTGTCCTGTTTTAGGCAATCTAAGTTTGGCCCTGGATATGAGGCTTTGTAGCATACCTGGGACCCAAAAACGGACGATGATTTTCACCACCGATCTACATTATGAACCGTTTAGAGCACGGTTTAATCCCGGATTGCATTTTGATGTTCATATTTCTTGTGTCTCTCCACTATTCCCACAACCCACCGCTTCACACATTGCAGCGCGTACATCCACGTACATCTTCGAGAGCGTGGCGGTAAGTACTTCCTGTGTCCAGCAAGTCTGTGATTAATAGCAAAGTGCTCTGGCTTCGCATTGATACGGTGGATACGAAATATTCTGCATGACCCTAAGCACCTTATACCTTGGGAGTTATGGTATTACGGTTTACTCAGGTCATGTAGGACTTCTAGTATCTACGGTAGGGATTAGGATGCGTTGTTTTAAAGTCGCCTTGCGGATGATTAGCTTTGTTTCAGTGCCGCGGCACAGCCCTGACTGCAGCTTTGACCGTGTAAGTTACTCTACACCCCATGCGTTTGAACTCAAGCTTTAGATTCTCAGCCAGAAGTGCCACAAATCCTACCCTGGGCCATTCGTTGGACATTTCAGCCCCACCGCAGCTTCTCAGCGAGAAGTGTCATGATTCCTAGACTGGGCCTTCGTCGGCCTGTCAAGCCCCACGCAAATTCTCATTAGAATGGTGGCTTCCAAAAAATTGCCTGGAGTGGGTGTCCCCATACTTCAGGTTGTAGCATGCTGGGATCTGTAACGGGCTCCCCTATATACATATTTACGGATCTACCAAGCCTATCCTGGTACCACCCTAAACCCGAAACCGTAAACCTGTTCCTCTCAAGAGGCCGAGCCCAACGTAGTCAGCTTCAACGCCGCCATTGCAGGTTCCAGGGTTAGCTGCTTTGGGTCGAGTCTTTGGGATGGGGAGTTAGTGAGGTCCTGGGTTTAAGGTTTAGCCATGGGAATATTTTCAGACCCCTGAGGACAACCCCTCACCCCCTAAGGTAAAGGGAGTAAAATGGGAACCCTCAACAGGGAACCCCATGAACATAGTAGGAATATAATCAGAGTGTAAGGAGCCTGGTAGGTATAATCTGACTATATTCCTACTATATTCTTGGGGTTCCCTGTTTTGGGGTTCCTAATGTACCCCCTCTGTAAGGGCTAGCAGTCTCTAGAAGGAGCGGGGTGTCCTAAAGGGGAGATTGGTAGCTGTTTGTTTCCCATGATTTAGGGTCGTGGGTTTAGGGTTTAGGATTTAGGGTTTAGGATTCAGGGTTCAGGTTTAAGAAGGGTTTAGTTAGCCGATTTCTGTTTTTCTGTTGCACCTTATGGGAGTGGATCATGACACATGGTGAGGGAACCCTAAACCTGGGCAATTTAAGTCGACCTCACCGGACCTCACCCTAAATGGTGTTTTATAATGGGAACTGTACCGAAATGGACTGAAATTGGGTATGGAAAATATTCTGAATTACCTTAAACCCTAAACGCAAGCCAAGGGTAGCACCATCTTGGGAAGCATGGTCAAGGTTGTGCCGTCTGCTTTTCTTGCAATCAACCTGCATGAGTGACAATGAAAAACTGACTCTAGGGCTTAGGCTTTAGGGTTTAGGGTTTAGGGGATAATGGAAACCCAAACCAACAACAATTCCTACTGTTGGCAGAATGCTTAAGGTTCTGTCCGTGTGTCTGCTTTTCTTGCAATCAAGCGTCGTGAACGACAACACAAGTTGAAGCGTCACGTGATAAGTGGGGTCCCCGATTTGAAGTTTGAAGAGTCTAGTCCCCCTTAAGTAGATAGAATATGGTTTGGGTATGGTATAATAAGATTCCCATATACCCCATATACTATCTACTTAAGGGGGACTATAGCTTGGGCTCTGTCATGCTTCGGGTCAGTACATCTGTCTGCAAGGTGGCTGCTGAACTTGACTTTCAAGAACGAAGCCCCAAACCCTAAATCTTACATCATAAGCCGATCGTGTAACTGTAGCCCCAAAGCCTAACGCCTAAAGTCTGAGTCCCCTTAAGCCCTTTCAGCCTCCACCCCCCAACTCCAATGCCTCAGTCCGGAACCCTTGCATCTCTAAACCTGAGCACCACCTCGGATGACACTAGCAGGTGTCAGCGGCTAGCAATGGATAGCTTCACTTGTGCCCAGCTAAGTGGAAAAGTTGATTGAGCAGGATCGCGCATGGCCGTGAGATCATGCAGCAAAAGCCCGGCCCCAAACCCCGCATTAAGCCCAACAACGCGATGCGCATGCCCAAGCACTAAACCCTGGACCTGGATTCATTTTTAGAAGCCTGAACTGCCTAATTCTTGTCATCTTTTGCTACAATACCCCAAGCTTGAAGGCCAGGGCCGAGTAAATGGGTTGTAAATGGGGATATCTGTCTGCTGATTTGGGCTGGGCTGCATATAACCGTTTCAGAATCCATTTGCTAAATCTCCTTAGCCTAATCCCTAGAGCCAAAATGGTCTTCTGCAAGTAGTGCCCTCCCACCAATAATAAATCCCTCGCCCCAATGCATAATACCCCCACCCCGAGATAGTATCATGATAACCCTAAAGACCTAAACTGCGTATCATGCTCCTAAGCCGTTGCTGCAGGTTGCGAGCGTGCCAGCAGTTGGGAGTTGGCTCTGACTCTTCTTGGCCAGGCAGGTTTAGGGTTTTTGGGGTTTTGAGGCTTAGGGTGTTTAGGGTTTCGCGGTTTAAGGCGGCTGAGGGTGTAGGTTTAAAGGTTTAGCGTTTAGGGTTAGGTTTTAGTGGCTTCAGGCTTGGGGATGTTTAGGGTGTGTTGTTCTTCAAGGCTTAAATACGGTCTGAAGATTAGAGTTGATGGTTACAGTAGGAAGGTTGGGGTGATGGTTTAGGGATTAGGTCACGGGTTTCCTGCTCCCCAGCTTCCTCGTCCTTCCAAGCTATCATTACGGACAATGCTTTCAAATTTCTCTTCCACTCCCCCACGCCAAAATGGAACCCCACATGGGAGTTCCCAACATTAGGGGCCTCCTTTTAGGTACTTTAGGGGTCCCAAAATGGGTGCCCACATGGGGGTTTCGGAAAATTACGCACACTTTGAGGAGTCCCAAAATAGTGACTATGCATTGTTGGGGTCTATAAAGGGGTCCATTTATGTATGGAGATTACCACATAGTCCCGTGCTGAAGGAGCATAACAATAGCACACTTGGAGGTCAGGTGTTTGACGGTGCTTGATTGCTTTTAACCCGCTATTTTGTGCCCTGCTGACTCTCCTTTTTGCAGCCTGTCCTTCTGGAAGGGGTACTGAATTGCCGTGTCATGCAGCATTGTCCGCAACGGTCACAGTACATCTTGTAGAAGCTTTTTTGTAGATATGACAGTTCTACATGTGTCGCCAGTTGCGTCTGCCCACGAATCTGCAGCTAGCGGAAGAGCAAACGCTGCACAGAACTCCCTATCCCCAAGCCTCTGGAATACATCAGTGCAGGTCATGAGCAGGCGCAACTTGACTGTGGCAGTTGCCCGAGATTCCTGTTTGGAGATATGGTAGTTTCCCAAATCCCCAAAAAGGTACTCCTAATCTTGGGAAAACCCTAGACCCTGAACCTTATATCACCTATATAACCCCCTATACACCCAGTTGAAGGATTCCTAATTTTGGGAAACCCCATTTTCTTCTTCTGGATCGGCCACTCCCCTACCTGAAGTCCCTCAGGATGCTGGTGACATTATCCCAGATTTAAAGGGGGTTGCAAAGCGTCTGAGTGAGCTATAGTCGAAAATCCGTACAGGGATTATGTGGGGGATGATATAGGGTTTAGGGTCTAAATTCCTTGCAATCTGAAATATGTGATCATAAAGGGGAGTACTATAAGGCGTATTAAGGTGGATGCTAGGAGTTCAAAATGTAGCTCATGTATATATATATATACATATATAGATAGACAGATATAGATACATAGATAGATAGATAGATAGATAGGTATCAAGGAGCAGATTACGTGGCGCAGATTAACGCGTTTAAGGTTAGGGGTTTTACTGTAAGGCTTAGGGTTCCTGTAGTCTAAGATGATGTTGTTTGTGGTTCATACACAGGGAAGGACGGTGCAAATGCAGGACATAGATTTGCTCCCGGAGACACTTCCAAGACATGGATTTCAAGATATTCCGGCTCGCTCCAAACCTAGTGGATGACTATAAGACCATAAGTAGGTAGATTCCTGGATTCCTTGCTTGATTCTTGCCTAGGATGCCTCAGATAGACATTGGTAACATTTGGTAACTATCTAGGCCCATGTAGTACTTTGCCAACCTTCTTTAGATACTCAGATGTAGAGAACAGCGACCCTTTCGGAAGAAACTCCACAGAAAACTGACGAGTTGCCTGAGACCCCAAGGCATTGCCGCTCTCCAGACTTAAACTTCTCCAATCACAGGAGAATGTTATTGGATTCGGCTTCACCAGATGTTATAGAACTCATTTGGGGGCACGTGCGTTCTCGACATCATGCGGCATTATGCGAGATGTAGGGAAGACTTGTGCTTCTCAGCCCTTGCTTGACATTGACAAATCGTTTCTGACATCACTAGGCAGAAGTCAAAGGCTTTGCCGCAATATGAGCACATCATATTCTTCGCTTCTAGTTGGATAAGCTGACCAACACATTGAACCAAACATGGCAATTTGCAAGAATCCGGGTACCCTACAAATGCCCAGCCATATTCAAGTCCATCATAGAAGGACCGTTTGGCGCCTAGGCCGTAACCCTATACCCGAAACCCCAAGTTTGTGGAAGCCCCGGGATGAGCTACTGTCTAAATTCTAGCCCCCTTAAGCCCGTTTATAACAGCCCTATAGAGTTCCCTATTTGATCCCCTTTTAGGGTTCAAACCCTATATGATCCCCTATATAATCCCCTTTAAGGAGTTTAGACTATATTAACCCTAAACCCTAGACCCTAAACCCTAATATATAGCTCAGATAGCACAAGGCAAGCTTTGGTCCCGCCATCGCATCCTGCAGGCGAGGGGCTCAGGGTTTAGGGTTCAAGGCTTGGTCGCTTAGGGTTTAAGGTTTAGGGTTTAAGCTTTTAAAGTTTAAGATTTAGAGTCTAGGGTTTAAGGTTCAAGGTTTAGGGCTGAAGGTTTAGGCTTTAAGTTTTAGGTTTTAGGGTTTGGTGCCTTCTCAATACAGTGGTACCCTAAGATCAGAGGCCGTTAGCCTTAAGCCCTAAGCCCTGAAGGGCTTCTCCAAATCTGGGCCCTTGGAGTCCATAAAGATATAGTCTGTACTTAGGGCCCATAGGGGTTACCAGAGAACTAATCTAGGGCCCAGATATATATGTTTATAGTTACATGGACTCTTTGGGATTGCGTTCCTTGAGCCTGAGAAGCCAAATTCCAGTTGCGTGGTCTGCCAGATTAGGGCTCTGCAGGGCTTACTTTGTGACTTGTATTCTCTCCAGGAGGCAATGTACGGGATATGAGTTCACAATTCCATATGTTTTGGCTTCTGTGGCCGTAGATTCTGTTGAGACTCCGTATGGCTGATGGGAACGATCACACCGTCAGGGAGAGTTGTTGAACCCCCCTTTGGTAGTTTCCCAAAATCAAGGGACCCCAATATAGGCCCCAATATGGTACAATCCTCATTATGGGGGCCCCCAAAAAGCTACCCTTGATCTTAGGAAACCCCTAAACCCTAAACCCTGCATGACGCCTATATCCCCTTTAAATTTACCCACCACCCTTTAAGCCTCAGGCGAGCGATGAAGTGGCAGCAGTCTGTTCAGCTCGTGCAGGGCCCAAGATTGCAGCAACGTCCTTTTTTTTTCTCGTTTGGTTCCCTGTCCGTAGGGGTCCAGGGACCCAAATAATAGGGCTTCAGGTGGAAAGACCGTAAATATTATAGTATTTGGGGCCCTACATTTCCTTTGGACCCTTAGGGTGTGGAACGCTAAATGGGTACATGTGTGCGGAAAGGAGGGCGTGGATGTGTCGTATGAGGCGAAGGGCATGGCTCATGTTAAGCTTGACGCTTTTGGCTTATGAGTAAGTATTGCGGCTCAAGGCACATGGTGAATCGACACAGTAGAAGTTGGGTCGTTATGAGTAAACCTTAAACCCTAAACCCTAAACCCCATTTTGCTACCTACATTGGGCTTGGGGATGTTCAGGGTAAACCTGGGTTTGCAACTGTCAGGTTGAGATGATGCGCCAGAGGCTTGTTAAGCCGGTGCCTCTGGGGTTCTCATGGCTTCGGGTTTAGGGTTTGGGGGTTGGGGGTTGGCGGCTTAGGGTTTAGGGTCCAGGGTTTAGGGTCCAGGGTTTAGGGTCTAGAATGTGGGGTTTATAGGGTTTAGGGTTCGGAAACCAATATGAACCCGCTTTCATCTCCATTTTGTTTTTTCGATTTCATTCTCCATTAACCAAGGGGGTATACCCCTTAACCTTAAACCCTCCGAGTAGGGACCCGTTATGGGACCCTGTTGGTTGCCGAAAGCCTTACGCGTCATGAGCTGGAATGGACTGGTACCTTGAGTTCACAGGCGCATCTGTTCCTTTTACTTCCCTGAGGAGGGAGGAGAAAGGGTAGCCATGTGATGTGACTTGGTTTGGGAACGGAACGCAGCTCTTTTCGGCATCCTAACCATCACCTAACCATCACGGGACTTCAGAGGCCGCCGCATCCTGAATCCTGGGCCCCAACTGTACAGCAAGCTCTAGCCTCCAAACGCAATGCAACATCGCAAGTGTGAAAATGTGTGGAACCTTGACATTCGCATCCCTATTTGCTTCCTGAAGAGGCCCACACACAGTATAAGGAAGGTACATCAACGACCCCGGAACTTGCAATCCCCAACATCCTGGAAATGTAGATCCACAGATACTACCTACATTGGGCCCTACTTCCTGCGTTGGGCAAAAAAGTCTACAACTGATACCTACATTAGCCTGTTTAAGTTTCTGGGGTCTTAGAAAGACTTAAAGCATGAACTGCAAAGCCTGAGCCACCCCTAGCCCGTTAGGGAGATAGAATATGGGGTATATGGGGATCATATTATAAAATACTCAAAGCCCTAAACCCTAAACCTCCTTCAGGGGGACTATAACCCCTGAGGCCGGACGCGGAATGCTTGCGCGTGGTTCGCCTTTCCCTCACGGAGGCAAGCCACAGGGGTGCTCCATGCGTTTACTTGGAAGCCCATGGGATTAAGTAACTACTTATAACTGGACTTGTAACCCTACTTCTCATCCCCCTAAATGGGCTTACAAGGGTACCCCAATTATAACCCCAATTATAAATAGGTTTAGAACGCCAGTTATATGTAGTTACTAAGTCCCATGGGCCTTCAAGTAAGGCTGGGGCACCCAGGGCTCGAGATGAAGAGATGTATAGAACCCTTGGGATGAAACCAAGGTCCCGTAGCGCAGATTTTGGGTGATCTGGGTTTAGGGTTTAGGATTTAGGGTTTAGGGTTTAGGATTTAGGGTTTAGGGTTTAGGATTTAGGGTTTAGGGTTTAGGATTTACGTAGGGTTTAGGAGGGGGACCTAATTCTTGCACCCTAAACCTAAACCCTACGCCCTGAAACCCAAAACATGATGGCGTGTGTGTGGCAACTTGAGGTGACAACCCCTGAAGCTTTATCTGGGCGGCTCTCAAAATAGCCCATACTAAAACTCGAATCAATGCAGATTCCCTTTGTAATCCCTATATGTATTATTTTGGAGTCCCTGGGGCCGCCCCATTTTGAGAAGCTCGCATATCAGTGGCTTTTCGCCATGCGTCATAGTAAGTTGCCACCTTCTCATCCTGCCGATGTTCATGCTCTTAAAGAGGGTCAACCTGAGTTTCAATTCTTCGTGCCAAAAAACGGCACCCCGGCGGTCCATCAGCAATCCTATTTCCCAAGCCCACACCGCAGATTATTGATGATCAATCATGATACCCCAGATTGTTTTTGCAGAGTTCTAACATGCCATACGACAAAGATGCCTCCCAACCCTTTCCCAAGTCCCTAAACCCTGAACTTTAGGCCACCCCCCGCATACTTCTGCAGACCTGCCTTGTGCAAGGCAGGCGACGAGCATGCTCTCAGCATGCAGGAGGCCGCGCAGAAGAATCCCACGTAGCCCACTACCCCTCAAGTACGGATAGACCTTAGATACTTCCAGGGATCCTGATAGGGTATATTCCTCATTTCCTCGGAACTTCAAGTCATAATAGGGATCCTACCCTTACTCAAAACTCTAGGGTATATTCCTCCTTCAAAGTGAACGGGTCACTTTGGGATCATAGTTCCCAGTAGATTTGAGAGTTGAGGATCTCACTCCGGAGTCAAGTTCAGGGTTTAGGGTTTAGGGTTTAGGGTTTTCGGGTTTAGGTTTCAAAGCCTCTGGTCCAAGATTCGAATCGCGGCCAGATGTCGAAGTTTAAGGCCATGGGGTTCTTAAGACGGCGCGGATCTAACGGTTTAGGGTTTAGAGGTTAGAGGTTCAGGGTGTGGGGTTTTTAGGGTTCAGAGGTTTGGGGGGTTAGGGTTAGGGAGGCGCATCCATAACAATGATTCAATATCTGAAGTTTTGAACCTGCAAAGCCCCCCACCCGCCAATATTACAAATACCCAATACAATACAACATACCACACTGGGAATATTCTATATTAGGTGGGTGGGGGGATTGAAGAATGGGATTCCATGCATCTAAGCCTTGCATTGCTAAACTCTAAACCCTAAAGACCCAAGCCCTAGGGTTCACTGCTTGGTCGCCTGGACGCTTTGTTGGGTTGATTGAGTTGGGTGGGATCATGTGCTGAGAATGTGCTTGAGCTGGGAACCCTAACTGTCCAAGTACCCAATAATCAGATACCTGGGGTTTAGGAAATAATATTTTTAGTACAGGTTTGGGGTAAGTATAGGTTTTAAGGGGTTCTTGGACCCTTAGGGGAATAGAACAGGAATATACCTACCAGGGTCCTTACATTCCTATTACATTCCTACGTAGGGTTCATTGAAAGGTCCTTTTAACGTAGTTCAGGCTGATGTGGACTGGCGGGCAGCTCGCTCTGAAGGCAGACCGTTGCTCAAGATGTTCCGCGTGTCTTGGTTATGGTGCATTCCCTACCCTAAGGGTCCAAGGACCCAAATAATCGTATTGCAGTATTTGGGCCCTAAAACCCTATTATTTGGGCCCTTGGACCCCTAGGGTTAGGTATCCAAGTATACAACTCTAACTCATGGCTACATTGGGCCCCAACGTCTATAGAAATTATCTACATTGGGCTATTTGGATCCTTCGGCATTGTGCTTGGAGGTTCACCTGTTTAGGGCTTTTTAAGTTGGGAATACAAAAGGGGAAGTGACATGAAACTCCTACATGAGGTACCTGTATCTCTAGGTGCTTCGTATTGAAAGCACAAAGGGTGGCCCTGTGGAGGCATGCCCTCGCGGGCTACAAGTGGCACAAAGTAGTTTTCGGCTGCGGTTACGGCAACGCTTCTGGTGGAGGGTTCCTTTGGAGGAAGTATTTCCGTGAGACTTGTGGGACATGCTTGCATCGAGAGCCCCGAACCGAACGATACAGGGGCAAACAACTCAAAACAAGGTTGTTGTTTTTCCAGTGTCCCAGGCCTCTTGACTGCTGAAGGATTGATTCAGAGGGTATGGTCTCAATTCTGCTAGGACCCAAACCCGAAAATGATTAAAGAAGGGTCTTCTATCCTTGGCCCGATCCTCTTTACGGCAAAGCGTAGAACACAAAAGCAGACCTCTTCAACAGTGCAGGACCACAAGTAGTGCGTGCGTATGAGCTATGGACTAAATTTGAGTTGGGGGGACCTATAGGGGACTACATAGGGTTTTGGCGGAGACCTATTATGGGATATGCCACAAATTTAAGTCCAGGGCTTATATACTCAGGGAAGGTCATGAAGGAAGATCTAGCCGATGGAGTATGAATCATAGCGTAGACTCGCTCAACCGCCGAAATGTATAGGACACATGCTTAGGGCGCATCACCCTGTGGACAAACATTTTTTCGGGGGGAGGGGGGGGGGTCCTTCCGCATAACAAACCTGGAACCTGGACGTCCAGGGTGACCAAGATTGGAGTCCTAACGCAGTTGTAATCCTACATGGAGGTTCAGGGCAATGACGCCCTAAATGTAACTGGTATTTCAAAAGCATTTGAGCAGCTAAAAAAAAGGCGGTCGAGTAAGGTTAATTAGATACGGAAATAACGTCGGAAACCCGCTGGCGACAAGTTCCGAAAAGTGGTTCCCACTGTGCGCGCGGAAGAT
>CAJNIZ010008307.1:2375-14856 GCA_905231905.1 Symbiodinium pilosum
AAATGGAAAATGAAATGGAAAACAGGGAAATATAGGGGCTTAAGGCATGTCATTTAGGTAACTATATTGGGGAAACCCGATTAATTACTATACATATATACCATTATGGTAACTTAGCTTAAGCTCCGTAACGGCAACCCAGTTTTGCACTGATATGGGTTGTTCTCAAAACAATCCCTATAGAACCTCCAACACAGACCCCCATAATCCCCTCGTAGTTCCTACATGGCTCTTGGGGTTTCTAGGGACCCCAAGGGATAGAAAGATAGATAGATTTCTTTATGTAAACTGCCGCCCGAAAATCGCAAGACCCGAATGCAATTGCTATTCTCCGTTTGTGATTACCATTAGCGGGTGGAGGAAGAGTTATTGAGATCTTCTGGCTGAAGGCCTGGTATAGATACCACTGCCAAGCGTAAGGGTTGCATGAAGGCAGATGGGGGATTGCCCCCCTAATATAGCACATTACTACCTTCGGAAAGTGGCCCTCATCTTTGGGATACCAAAAAGGCGATAATGGCTTTCAGAGACACTAGTCACAAATTTCCCAGCCTGCTCCGCTGCGAAGAACTGCTGCTTTTCCTCCTCTTTCCTGATATATGCTGGCTGTTGGTGGGGAATAGAGGAGTGGAAACTAAATGAGCTAACGGACTCTAGTATCTTAATACAGGCACCCATTCCTTCATTACCCACAAACAAAGACGTCCGGATTATTAGCAACAAGCCAAGGGCTACATGGGAGTCCTTCCAATGTTGGAGATCCTGCAAGACGACGCTTGTTTCAGAACAGTGCTGGGATAACATACTGTCGAGAAAGCCACAGCGAAGGGCTCCACGAGCGACCCTTCATGGGACCCATGCGACTTATGGGCGATGTTATCATGACTATGGTTGACCCAACAGTCCCCCTGGTTTGCAAAACAACCATGCAACACTACACAAAACATAACCTCCTGAGGTATCCATTCAGGCAAGGTTCTGTTCCAGCAGCTTCTTCTGCTCCTCTTCAATCTCCTTTGGAATGCAGCACGAAGAAGGCGCTTGGGGTTTTGGGGATAGTGGGTAGGGGAGCAGAAGTTGAGGGGGTAAGGCGTTTCCGTCTTCAGCTTTAGGGGCTCCACTGAAGAAAGCGTCGCATGATACTCTAAGGACCAGAGGGAACCATGCGCTCTACAAGCTCTAAACCCCTAAATCCGAAATCAAGCATTTTCGAACTGGCTGAGACCGGCATTTGCTTCAGATGCCACCCTTTGTCCGTCTTACAACCCTCAACATCCAAAGTTTACCTGTAACTCCGACTACCTACAGCTTAATCGCAATTAGCTAATACTTAGCCCTCGAGTAATGGGTACAAGCCTCAACCCTAAGCCTCAAACCCTGAAACCTGAAACCCTAAAACCCCTCAAACTACTAAACCCTACGCCTAAAACCCTAAAACCCCTCAAACTACTAAACCCTAAGCCTAAAACCCTAAAACCCCTCAAACTGTAGGCAGTTGGGGAAAAAACCCTATACCCTAAACCCTAAACCCTACAACACCTAAACCCTAAACCCCTAAACCCCTAAACCCTAAACCACTATAGGGTTTAAGCGCCTTCTTGCTCTTCGGAGGCGGCTCGGGCTCGGTCTTCCTTGGCGATTTTGAGGGAGGAACCAAGGCTTTGTGGGGTGACGAGGGTTAGGGATGATGGGGTTTTGGGGTTTTAGGGTTTAGGGGTTTTAGGGCTTTGGGGTTTTAGGGTTTTTGGGGTTTTAGGGTTTTAGGGTTATAGGGTTTAGGTTTAGGGTGATAAGGTGACAGGGTTATAGGGTTAGAGGGTTAGGGTTATAGGGTTATAGGGTTTAGGGTGATAGGGTTTAGGTTGGATTCGGCTTGGAAGGTTCGGCAGCGTTGTGGAGTGCATGCTTGAATCAACCTTTTGCGTGAAGTTGCAGAATTACAGATTCTTATCATGGGTCTGTTTGTTCAGGGTCCGCATAGTACAGTAAGGATCCCGACAGCGTTTTTGCGGGGAGGCTCTAATGTGGACGCTGCGCAGGGGTGGACTCTATGTGGACTGCGGGGATCACATTGGTTCTATACGAAAAGATTAAGAGCCTATTGATTTCGACAAACACTGCAATGGAAGGGTTGGGGGATGTCATATCTTTTCTGTAGAGACCATGGGGAGAATGGAGTTAACGAGTTACCGAGTTACCTAAGGTTTAGGAACCTGAAGCTTTAAGAGCCAAAGGCCGCAGCTGCGAACGAGTTGATTTCAGGGTTCTGATTTCACTACGAACTTGCACAGGTCTCACCCTGAAACCTGATCCGAAACCATCAGCCCTGAACAGGATATTCTGCCTTCCACCTTCGAAAAAGTAGGTCTCTGGCTGAAACAGGATAAAGCTACAAAGTTATAGTCCCCCTTAAGTAGATAGAATATGGCTTTGGGTATATTATAAGAAGATCCCCATATACCCCATATTCTATAGGGGGGACTATAAGTCGGCAGTGGTCTGTCATGAAAATGAAGCCGCCATGATCCCAAGCCCTGTGCTTCTTGATGTAGACCCATGATTAGTAAAGGGGTGTTATTGGCGTTATGTAGGGATAATGGAAGAGAAAGTGGAAACTACTGTTTAGGGTTCAGGGACCCTTGATTAAGAAATCCCCTCCTTCTAAGGACCCAACTAGTAGGATCCCTATTCTGGGTCTGGGTTACCCCCACGGAATAGGATTCTTGAACTGGGCTAAGGCCCCCTCCGAAACGTTACTGTACGAGAATCAACCTATAAGTGTCACGTACCAAATAATCATGCGTACTGAGAACCTGTACTACACCCAAGTATGTGACTGTTTTGCACAAGGACCCTCAACCCTGACTCCTATGTATCCCTAGATACCGCTTTAAAGGGACCTAACTATTGGGTACTTAGACCCTCGGAAGTAGTTTGGTCTCAGGGGCTTGGCTTTGGCAACGGCGGGCTTCGGAGGCTCCTTTACCTGAGGCTAGCGTCACAAGTGGTCATGTCTGAAACAAGGTTTATGAGCTTTCGGATTGGTTGGGCTTAGGGGCTTCGAGCTCAGGGTAACCAGCTAACCAAGCTCCCTGGCCCCCGACAACCAAGGAATTAAGTCCTCAAATTTGTAGTAAGAATTAGTAAGATTATCACAGACAAGCCCAACAATTGCAAAGTCTTGCTGCCCAGCCAGCAAGCAGTCGCTTGCATACCCCAATTTTCTCCTCCTTTCTGCTAGAGTTCTTCCTTGCGTTCTCAGCATTTTAGGGCTTAGGCCCCTAAGAAACGACACACAAAGCATTACCTCGTTCTTCTTCGGCCCTTCTAAGGCCCATCTACCCCAGACTTACGTTGGGTCCATTACAGTTCAGAAAGAAAGTTTTGCTATGAACCTCAATCATAAGTTTAATGGCCGCCCAATTGCCACCTCCTTCTTTGGTGGGGCGGCTTTCGCTTTCCCGCTGGCGTTCAATGCCTGAACTGTCGGGGCGATAGAGGGCTTTGGGAATTGAAGGCTTACGGCTCAAGCTTTCAGTGCTTGGGTATAGCCACTTTAGTTTTGTCTAGGGCATAGGGATCAGGGCTCTTCCAGCCTGGGACCAAAACTAAGTAACCCTCCAGTGACTTGGTTGCTGATGCTGAAAAATGGATGGGGGGATCTCAAGCCCGGTAAGACCAAGAAAAACTCTCGAGCTGTCTAAGAGCACTCTAAGAGCTCTTCTCACTATCCAAAACACTCGAAGACCACCCTGGCAGGACTTACTTTCAGACCACTCTCAGAGCACCCTGCTGGTTTTGGAAGGCTCTACATGAGCTATAATCTAAACTCCAAGTATCCCCCTGAATATCCCCTACTATAATACTCCTCTATATAACCCTCTATATCAAGGAGTTATAGTCCAAACTCCAAGTATCCCCCTGAATATCCTATAATACTCTCCTATATAATCCTTTCCATTACCCCCTCAAGGAGTTTAGACTATAGCTCTCACATGAAGTAGATAGAATATGGGGTATATGGGGGTCTTTTTTCGTATACCCAAACCCATATTCTATCTACGAAAGGGACACTATATAGCTCACAGCAAGCCTTAAAACGTCCCGGGAGTGGTCCATGGAAGCTGATTGGCGCTAACAAAGTCCAAGTACCATCAAATACACTGCTTACCTGTCCAGTATCCTAGGAAAAATATGGGTTGACCTTTTGGGTTTATATAAGGATTATAGCAATATAGTACCCCCAAAAAAGCTTAAAGGTTACCTACTGGACTACTAAGACTGACAAGATTCGAGGGGCCTACCCGCTTTGGATAGGTTTGGGGTGTAAATTTTGCTGTAGCTCTATATATATATATACAGGAAATCATACTCCTCTCTGCACCCCCCCCTGATATTTAACACTCCCATTGTGGTATACGATAAAAATCAATATAACAAAAAATGATTAATGTTGTGAGAGTGGGGGTTTTATCTTCGGGGTCGGCGATTGCATCAGTCACTCTCTGCTTGTTGGTCGCATTCGCCAGAGCCGTCCGCTGGTCGAAACCCTGCTTGCCCATGCTTTCAGACGGTTTATTCCTTGCACAGACGCAACTTGCTAGTGCGTGTTAGCTTCCGTAGGTAGCAACGAGGGGTGGCCTACCCAAGAGTGGAATCAAAGCTCTTGTTAAAGCTGTTGAAGCCCTTCGAGGTAAGGTAAGCAGGTAGAGCTGCTTCACCATGAAATGGGTGCGCCCTCACGAGGATCTATTGCAGTTGTCAGTTGTCCCAAACAAATGGCCAGAGATACTCCCGGAAGTAGCTGGAGCAAAACTGTCGCCTAGGTCATGCCCTGTTCTGCAAAAAGCCTGGTGCTTCTTGAGCCGCAATGCAAACTAAGGCGCGGCGGAATACCAGGTTGACAACTCACAGTTACGGGTTCAGGGACGCGCCCTACACTAAGAATTGGGAAGCGAAAGCTGACGGTGATTAACAAACATTCAGAAATCATGTGTCCGAGCCTGCGCAAACTGCGGATCTTTTTGGGGGTCGAGAACAACAGGCTACTATGAGGCCGTCCAGTACACAAGCCCTCATTCAGGATACTTGCGGACTAGTAAGGATGGTCGACAATACGATCTAGGTTGCCTGTGATTACAGTAAAATTTACCACAATAGATTAGATAATAGAAATAATTATACTAGCTCCTCATCAAAACCTCTTTACGCACGGATACTATAAGGGGAATGAGCTAATGTAGAACTTGAACACCCCCGTAAAGGACCTTCGCTACAAGGCTACTTGAGCGTACTGTGGGGTTGTGTGTGTTTGGGGTTAGGGTTGAAGGCGTAGTCTCCTGAGTAAATTTATCGGGTAATGTTATTCCTGCTTCAAGGACCCATGATATGTGCACACGATTAAACACCCCCCGCCCCTTCCATATTAAATGCGTCTCCCAATATGAAGGTCTCTTATGGAGCATAAGTTCTATCAGGGGTAAGGGAGTGGATTACGGGGGTTGCAAGGAAAGACTCTCTTGTTTCAGGCTTCGCCAAAACCTCAGTGTACCAGGCACACTACACATTCTTGAAATGATGGGTTGTTGTTTGGGGCAGTTGCTGTTGTTATTTGAGAGTAGGGAGGGGGGAAAGATAATTTCTAAAACATAACTTGTCAACCCTAGACTTTTCACATACACCGTGTAAGCCCTAAGCCCCAATCCCCAAACCTCACACTCTACACTCTACACCCGAAGCCTAAACCAAAACCTCCAAACCCCAGAACCTACAAAACAAGTGAACCTTACACTCCAAACCACTAAACCCCCAACCCGAAGCCGCAGAACCCCAGAACCCCAAAACCTTAAACCCCAAATCACATAGCATGTCCACTCTTCAGCCCTAAAAATCCTGATGTATCCAAATATGCCCATATACCTCCCCCATCATCTCCCCTAAACCTTAATCCCTATATATCCTATGTGTCAGTCACACGGAATCCTCGTTTTCTGAGGCCTAGGCTGCTCTGATTGGGCCATGGCATGCATGAGATCAGCAGCTGGTGGGAAGGGCACTGACCACACCTGAGCCATGGGTTCTTGGGCTTAGGGATCAGGTTCAGGAAGGGGGGCTTAGGCTTTGGGATTTAGCCATCAGGGTTTAGGAGGCAGGGGTAGGAATGCGTGCTTAAGGCTAAGGGTTTAGGACTCAGGGGCCTTACCACAGTGGCGGTTCAGAGGTTCAGAAAGGATCATAGACGATTTACTCCAGAGTTTTCAAGCTTGAACGGGATAATGATATGGCCTTAACAACTACCAATAATGGTGAATCACATGAAAAAGAAACTGAACAATGAAATGGAAACTAGGGATTTCGCGGGATACTTACCTGCATTATAGACCCGGATTCCTTGTATAATCATGGGAAAAGGTGGCTCAAATAGACCTCAGAGTGTTTTTGGTAATTATGTAGGACCCTACAAGAACGCAGCAGAATTCCTGACTCTGCAATTGAAGCCAGGGCGCCAATGTTGTAGCGTATGGGGTTTAGGGTCTAGCGTTTAGGGCTTAAGGTCAGGGATCAGGTTATTTATTTTAATCGGAGAACTTGTACTCCTGCATATAGCATTGGCTGTAGCTGGTGTATATACTTATGCATCATCACCACCATCATCATCACCATCACCAGGGATCAGGGGTTCAGGTTTAGGGTTGGGGGTTGGCTTGGGACTATAGAGTCCAGGGTTTTGCATGCAGGGACTATAGCACTTACGGTGCAGGGATTAGTTCAGTGATTCTTTCAGGTTTGAGCGTTTAATCGGTTCAGGGATGTGGGCATCGGGATTTGGGTCCAGCGTGAGTTCCCTGAGGTTCAGGGTCTCTTTGGAGTATGAGCGTGTAATGAGTTGGGGGATCTGGGCACCGGGATTGGGGTTCAGCGCGAGTTCCCTAAGGTAGATCGGGTCCGTCAGCTTTATGCAATATACGATAGGGTTCCATTTAGTCTCAATCGCCGTTTTAACGACTTACCGCAGCCATGCTGAGGACCCTACATCATAAGAGTCTGTAAGGACCACAGGAATTCCACAGGGAGCCTGCAGGAGTACATGAACCTAGCTTCAGGGCTCAAAGCTTTGGGGCTTGGGAGTTACTGGCCCTGTTCCCTAAACACTTTGGAGTTAGGGCGGTAGCTTTACGGGATCCATGCCTGGAGGTGTTAACTACTCGGAGTCGGAGTTGGACAGTCTTAGTTTCAGGGCTTTAGAGGTTAGATCCGGGTTCGGCTTCCCATCCCTAAGCCCTAGACCCTAAACAATAGATGTTTAACCTCCTCAGGTCTGGCGAAGCAAGAATGCTAAAGGCTAAACCCTGAAGTTGCCTCTGGCTGCTCTGCGAAGGACCACTGGAGGAAGGAAACCTGAGGAAGGGTTTAGGGTTGATGCGCGGGTCTCTGTGGCAAACGTCTACCGTGGCAGCAGGCTTCCTTGACATTTCCGGAGGCCCAAGCTATTGTGAGCAAACGAAATCATGCAAAGGCCTTCAGAAAGCACTACGTCACTTCGTGTCTTTATCACTACTAATATTACTACTAGGACGATTTCTAGAAATATTGCTATCACTACTAGTATTAGCTACTCTGTTTTGTTGGTCTCATTTGGTTTCGTTAGTTTGATGATACTCAAAAATAGAAATATTTTGACTTAAAAGAGCTGGCTTCCCGGAGCGTCAGGTGGTCAAACTTCGAGCTGCGAGGAAAACTCTCGGGTTAACGGAACTTCGAGCTGCCACAGCTTTGCGCATACGGGAATTGGGGCATTATGTTTAGAAATTAGGGTGCTAATAATCATAATGATAATACTAAGGGTTATTAGTAATGACAGTAAGTGCTGCTAATACGAGCAAGAAAATGATAAACATCGTAACAATATATGGGGTCTGACACTTAAGGAGAAAAAGTAGTTTGCCAAAATAGGGGACCCCAATAGAGACCCCAAAATACTAGGGTCCTTATTATTGGGACCCCAAAATGGTACCCCTAATTTTGGGAAACCCCCAAAAGGCTGAGGCCATGCAAGTGGGTCAAGGTTTCTTGGCTTGGGATGCCTCAAAGCAATCGACTGTCTGAAGCTGGCCTCCAAGAAAGAAGCCCCGAAACCCGTAGAGGCCTGGGGTCACGAACCTCCCGCAAACAAACATGGAACCCCAAAAAGCTGAATGAAGACCCAAGTCCCGTGGCTAAAAGGATCCAGTGTGGGGTTTGATGATAGTTTTTCTGGAGAAAGGTAGGCCTTGAATGGTCAAGAACCAATACACCTCCAAACGGCCAACGCAAAAGCAACCCTTGAAGTCCAAGGCATGCCGCGAGGAAATCCAGGGTCTGCGTGAAGATTGTTTAAACAAGAACATGGAGACCCTGGGGTTTATGGCGAACGCTAAACCCCAAACCCTATGAGCCTAAATCTACAGCCGCCTGGGCATGAAAAACCCTGCCAGCGGAAACAGCACAAATTTCAAAACTCTAGCCTTAACGTAGCTGGGCACGCTTTACGTCATCCATGATGGTAACTCTAGGGGAGGTAACTATGGGGGATATTCGCTTATAGGCAGCTCATAACTTAGGAACTCCCATGATTTTTTAAAGGCCCCCCTCCCCCCCTCCCCAAAGTCCATGCTGCAAACTCTTCCCTGATCCAATTCTGACGACGCGGTTCACTCACACTCCCTAGCCCTGAAAGGCCCTGAAACCCCACAACCCTACAACACTCACTGAGCCCTCGAACCCTGAACCTACACCCTGCGCACCATGGTTAATTGCATGAACAGCGGGGCCCCCTACAAACCCAAGTCATATTGTAGGGACCCTCATCCATACTTTGGGAAAGCCTAAACCCTACCCCTAGATACCCCCAGTTTCCATTTCATTTTCCACCTTCCTTTCCATTGAATCTCCAGAAATTGAGGGCAATATCCCTAATTTTGCCAAACTTTACACCCTAGACCCTACATATCCCCATATAACCCCCAATAATCCCTTGATAAGGTATCCCTAATTTCGGGAGCCCCACCCATCCTGTGAAAGCTCTGCGCTGAGGTCCCGGACGCTGGGACTGTCGTCGGGAAGTTTCACTTCGCGGCCTCCGGCTCCAAGACACAGTTTAATGGTTTAGGGTTTAGGGGGTTTAGGTAAGACACAGTTTAAGGGTTAAGGCTTCGGGCTTAGGATTTGGGACCCCTAGACCCTAAAACTCTGAACCCTCCACCCTCAACCCTAAATGCTGGAGTCTTTTGAAGGAGGACTCTCGACATGCCTCCAGCCGGCAGCCTCCACAACCCGCACTAATTACATCCTGGAATCTAAATCCTAAACCGAAATCCTAAAACGCCGAAACCTTAAAACCCTAAATCCTAAACCCCTAAATCCTAAATATTAAGTCCTAACCCCCTCTCTGGTCACCAGGCGCCCAACGCTTCTGTGGGGCAGCATGGGCAAAGGCATCCAGGGCTGCCATGGCCATGACCTGTTTTGGGTTTAGGGCTGGGGCGCCTTTAAAGGGGGTTACATAGGAGATTTGAGCCCCCTTCAAGGGATTATATAGGGGCTATAGGGTGCAGAGTTTAGGATTGAGGGCTTAGGCCCAAATAATGGAGAATCACATGGAAAAGAAAGTGGAAGATGACATGGACACAGGGGCTATGTAGCGGTTTCAAGGGGTTTGTTTGGGCAAGGGACGGATTTAAATCACAGAATAGCCATTTTGGGAACCAGGACTTTGAGCAACTAACATGTTGGGGTATATGGGTTTATATCCGGTTTCTACCTTGTGCTACTCTTGGAAATTCATATCGGAACCTCAGAGGGGATCTACAGGCCTAGTCTAGATCTGCATATCAAGTGGGTCCCTCTCCGAATGCCTGCAAAGGGTTGAGTCCTGAAGTGGAAATTCTTGGCAGCTCGGAGCCCAAGGTCTTGGTCTGCAGCTCCTTTTGTCTCACTTCATTGAAATATTCAACAGCCACTTACCTTTAGTGTTAAACATGACCCGAATTATAAGGTCTCTTCTGGAGAAGATTGAAGAGGAGGAGGTTTATATTGATATGTGGGGATTGCTGTGGCAAGAAGATTTGAGTAACCCAAGAAGAGACGGATACTGAATGGTGACAGGAATAGTTAGCATGGATGTGGTTAAGAGCGTAAAAAGACTTTACTGTGTTATCCCTACGCCATTTATAGGGGCCTGGTTTGTGGGCTAAGGTTGCCCCAATCCCCGTGTTAATCAATCCGTGGTTGCTCTATCGTCTTAGAAACGCCGCGCAGGTGCCCTCAGTCAAAACCTTGAGACAAAGTCCTAAAGCAAACTACCTGAAACTTTGGCGCCTTCAGCTTCTTCCGGTGGCCCTTCTGGACCTTCCATGCACCACGCGACGTCTGGCAATCCCAGAAATCTGGGGTCTGGTTTAGCGTCTAGGGAAAAAGGGACCTGAACTCTAAGCCATAAGAAGAATCTTCCAAACACCAAAAACGTATTCCTTACTTTTGGGCACGTTTTTGTCATGGTCCCCGAAAAGCCGCACAAACGTTGCAGGTGCATAGCCGCCAGCTCCGAAGATAGTTAAAGGGCGCGAAACATCTGCATGGAGGGTTGCTACAATGATGTTCCGCCTTGGGTAGGCAATGTATTCAGCGCCGTAGTATCATTGCCAGTAAATGGGGACAACAGTTCTGACAACTATGGAGGGTTGCCAAAATCATGGTCCATGTTTGGTAGCCTATGCATTCAGTGCCGCATGATCATGGCTACCCAGATGTTGACCATGATTTTGAGAACCCAGGACCTGTGCAACAGGTGTTCCAGAAGAGCTCACCAGCACCGGCCTGTGCATGCGCAGCATGATTGTCCTGCACAAGAATGTGGGAGTTTCTCACGACCGGGATAATCAATTGGGACCCTAGGGATATACAGGAATTGTATCATATCAGGGGGGTTCCTCTTCAGAAATATCTCAGGAATGATTTGCAAAACTATTAAGCAGGTAGGGAGACTTCTGGGAGGGCGATAGGACAGAAGTTCTGCAACCGCTACCAGGAATAGGGCAGAGAGTGGGCTGCCCTGACAGTGAAGCCGAAAACGAGCCCCAGCCCCATTTAGCTTGAAAGTCAAGAGATCTTCTGGTCCCATATCTAACATGGTCCTTGAGTATCTTGTTTCCAGTCACACCTCGATCCGCGTATTCCCTAGGAGTTTCCCATCACACTTTCGCAAACTTGAAACTGCACGTGCTGAAAAGAACTGTCTTTTGAAGCGCTCTTCTTAGTTCTAACGGCTCCAACAGATTCAGGTATGACAGGGGAACAACAGAAAGAAGCGAATCCCAAACAGGTAGTTAAAACCTTTTCTATCAAGCCGTCGCTTCTGATACGTAACCCCACAACTCTGTACTTTTTCAGAACCTGTCAATCCCCAATCCCACAGCTACCAACATTCCAAAGCCTTCAGCCCCAGGGTTTCAGGGTTTAGGGATAATGGAAAAGAAAATGGAAACTACTATATAGGGGTTATATAGGGATAATGGGAAAACATAGAAACTATTATTGTAGGGAATAGTAGACATCTTTGCAAGGGGTACAGGCAGGGCGCTTTGGGACCACTAGGGCTTCATAGACCTCTTTGTAAGAGGTACATGTAAGGTCCTTTTAAAGCGGTTTATAGAACCACGACCTTCCTTGTACCCTTAATTGGGGGATATATGGTCCCTAATAGTGGGTACTTGGGCCCTAATAGAGGGTAGGAGGAGGGTCTAGGAAGTTAGATACACCTGTACCGCACCTGCTTCGCTCGCTGCTGCGTGCTGCCCAGCGTTGACATATGTCCGCGATGCTGGGCATCTAACTGCCGGAGTCTCCTTGCCCAGACCCCCAAAGGGATCTAATAATTAGATCCCCTGGAACCATATGAGAAATTATATAAGGATTATATAGGGGTTATAATGGGTTTATATAGGGGATCTAATTTTTAGATCCTCCCAGGGGTCTGGGTGGTATGCGGGAACTGCTGTCATCTCGGGCCATGACCTGTTGAGGTCCCCTTTTAAAGTGGTCATATAGGGGCAATAGTATATAGGATCTAGGAAATCTAGGGTTCAGGGTTTGGGGACATTGCCAAATAGCAGAGAAACAAACTAATAACAACAAAAACCAACATGAAATGGGAATCAGGATCGTGCATGGGCTTATAGTTGTCACTACTGTAGAGCCCCGCAAATTTACCAACATGATTTTGAGCTGTATTAGGGTACCGTACCTGTTGTATTCATATTGCTTGCTAGTGCCGTTACAAGTTTTATAACTGCTACTATTGCTGTTACGATTCCCATTGCCATGACAACTGGCATGTTGCAGAAGCGAAGTGTGCGGCGCCTCACATCCTCGTCAGACGCATCTGTCCTGCGCCGCAAGCGTATTTCGGTGCTTTTACAAAGGGAAGTTTCCCCAAATTAGGGGT
>CAJNIZ010008310.1:234-14851 GCA_905231905.1 Symbiodinium pilosum
TTCGTTTGCTGATCATGTGGCGAGTCCCTAATAGCCCCCAAAGTAGTTCCCTACATAAGCCCCTATATACCCCCCCTTGAAGAGTTTGGACTATAGGTCATTTATGTACGGCTACCTCTGGACCTTATGGAAAGATGGGTGTCATCAAGGGATGATTAGGGTTCAGGGTGCAGGGGTCTTAGGGTTTACGGTTGAGGGTTTAGGGGCATGTAGGGCGCATGTTGAGAGATCCCCAAATTTGCCTGCCTCGGGCTTCAGCTTGATATCATCCAACCTCACTCCGCAGGCCCTACTTGCTGTTGCTGGTGCTTAGCGGTAGGGCGGAGTATGGATTTGAGGTTTAGAACAGATTCTGGGTTTTAGGGTTTAAGGCCCCCGTGGTGTTAGGTAGGGGGCTACTACCACAAATCCATACAGATCATGGTTTTAGGGTGTAAGGCCCCCGGTGTGTTAGGTAGGGGGCTACTACCACAGGTCCATAGAGATCATGCGACCATTCCCCGCCAAATATCGCCTGCCCTCATATTCACCCCCCCCCCACCGGCAACATTAATTATTCCCCATATACTATAGTATACTGTAGTATTCCGCGGTGGGAATATCTAGCTTTAGGGTGGGTTGGGAGGTTTGATATTTGGGGAGGGCCGCCGAAGGGAGTGTCCATACATGTGGGCAACAATGTTCCGCAACAGTCAATGTTCTCCAAATGGTTGTGGAAAGTCACACGGAAAATGGCATTGGATGCTACTATTTCATTTAGGGCTTAAGGCTTCGGGATTTATTCCCCAGACGATTCATGGACCTGGGTTAGTATCGGGGAATACCCTAAACCCTAAACCCTAAACCCTATAGGAGCACTACTAAACCACCAAAGAGACGCCTATGTCCGCCCTTGATGGTGCCTTGGTGACCCTAATATGACACTAGCTCAGGTGCTTAAAAAAGGGTTTAGGGTTTAGGTCTTAGGGTTTAGGGAACCCTAAACTGTTGTTGAGATGGATTCTGGGAGTCCCTCTTAAAGGTTGCATGGGGATTCTGGGAAAATTGCGAAATGCCGAAATATACCGCTACTCTGCTCAACAAGATGTTAGGAAACTGTGTACCTGGTTCTTTACCAGGACTAATGACGAACACACACCTCTCAAAGGCCAAGCCAAAATAACAAAGCAGAATGGGAGCTTCCTCAAATTATGGGCACCTTCTTAGGGGCCCCTATAGTAAGGACAATAGTATTTTAGGGTCTATATTGGGGTCCCACTATTTCGGGAAACTACCGAATCAGTTCGGACTTCATTCCATGATTCGGGGCCAAGGGTGTTTCATGGCATGGTTTCGGGTGTAAGGTTGTAATGTTTTAGCCCTTTAAACCCCAAACCTCAAACCCTAAACCCCAAACCCTACTCCCGAATCATGTAGGGCTTATTTCTGAAGGATCCCTACCGACGGAGTGTTCCTTTCCTTTGTTGCCATCATCCTCTACATCAACCCACGGCTGAAGCCTTCCTTCCGTTTAGAGTTGAGGGGACAATTCAAGTCAAAGGAGCTTTGGAAACCTCACCCCCAAGACTAGGACCCTTTTTAGGGGTTTAGGGTTTAGGGTTTAGGTGGCAGCTATAGGATTCTGGAGCTTGGGGATTGGGATTACTAAGAAATCTGATGAATCACGAAGGCAACCTACCCTTGCTCAGCATGAGACATTACATCGCAGTGACTGTAATCAACCACCAAGATGACTCCTTGCGGCCATGGCCTACAGTCGAGGATGAAAAGTCCTGATATTTCAATACATACTCCTTTCTCTGAGCCATGTATGCTCTATACTTGATACCCCTGAGAAGCTCCGCTTCCACAGCTTTCCTGATGGATCCGATGAGCGATGCCTTTTTTGCGGCCAAACCATGCAAGTTACCGTTCTGACGTGGGACTTGGCCTGAACCGGGGAAATTAATGTAGGGATCCGTATTATAATGGGAACTCCGATGTACGGAACTTGTACTGTACTCATGTTAAACTGCATGAATCCAGACATTTGACAGGCGACGTACGCGTTTTTGGAGGATCCGGTTATCACTGGACCTATCCCACCCTAAACTCCAACCTTTACCATGGGTCGTGTTTCGTGAACTGTGTGACTTGAGTGGCCGGCGCAACGAGCTCAATCAGGTGCTCTGAAAGTTCGGTGTAGCCTGGCTCTTTAGGGCTTCGGGTTCAAGGCCTAGCCCTCAGGAATTGAGCTTTTGGGTGTAGAGCTGTAGCCCTGCGAAACCACAATTTCATGCGGGTCATGCACTTTGAACATGATAACCGTCACCGGAACACGCCATCCTAGGAGTGTGGAGGTGGAAAGTTCCAATGAGCTTGGGAAAGCCTAGATGAGCATCCAATCAACCCTAATCAGTCCGGCAACCTGTGGGTTTAGGGTTTAGGCGATATGAAGTGATGTCTAAGCACCCAACAGGAAACAACGAACCTGAATACGACTGCTACTCTCGCTTTTGTATGGAGACTCCCAAAATCAGCTGCATTTTGTTTTGATTCCACAAGCAAAGAGTACGGATTTGTACGGTCCAGTCCTCTACTTAAGCCCATGACAATCTGCTAGTCTACCATGAAACCCTGTATAGGATAGTACCTGGACCTCGAAATATGTAGAAATATGTTTGTCTTTTTACAATATTCTAAAAAGGTTCTGGGCCATTACTATGCCTACAATGGAGAGTCCAAGCGTTTGAGGAGCTCTGATTTAATTCTATCATCGCCCCATTAGTCCAAGGTATGCCCCATTAGCCCAGGGCACGCCCTATTCGTCCAAGGGGTTGAGGGGTTCTGATTTAATCTTATCATCACCGCATTAAGTCCAAGGTACGCCCCATTAGTCCAAGGGTCTGAGGAGCTCTGTTTTAAGTTTATCGCCCCATTAGTCCAAGGTACGCCGCATTAGTCCAAGATTTTGAGGAGTTCTGATTCAACTTTAATTTCATCATCGCCCCATTAGTCCAAGATACGCTCCATTACTCCAAACCTACCTTTTTGCGGCCATCCCCCCCCCACCAAACCCCGTTCCTATCAAAATCCCGAAGCACTAGGCCCTGAACCCTATACCCTAAATCTCTAAGCGCTAAACCAAAAAAAGGGGACCAAACAGCCAGGGACCTTGAAGACTCATCACCCTCTGCAGCTTGACATTCATGACCTGGGCTTGGGTCTCCCTGGATTCGGGGTTTAAGTTTAGGGCTTTGGGCAGGTGACTTGCATTCCCTGAAGGCCCAAGTACCAGTACAGTATTTGAGTACCGCGATTTGTAACACCTTCATAACGAAACCTCAATTACTGAGAGCTGGGTTTTGAGGTTTAGGGCTAAACTTCCAAAATAGGAAGCCTGAGCCCTAAATCCTAAACCCGAACCTTTTAGTCCCTAAACCCGAGACCCCAAACCCTAAACGTCTATAGTCTCCTTTAAGTAGACAGAATATGGCTTTGGGTATATTAGAATAAAATCCCCATATACCCCATATTCTATCTACTTAAGGGGCACTATTGGGGTTTGGGCTTAGGGATGGGGAGTCCCCAGCTCCCCAACAACAAGCGGAGCCCTTCTTGCAAGAATCCCTCAACAAGGCCCGCTGTTTTGCAATGTTCATCAACAATGTCTAGCGAGCATAGGCTTCAGGATTTAGGGTTTAGGGTTGGGGTTTATGGCATTGATTTGTTGGCGTACTGTCCCTTCAACACGCACACAGTTGGTTAATCTGGTAGGTGGTGTAATATCTGCTGTGTGGAGAACCTGGACCATCATCTTCCGTATGCCATACTAAGACCCTTGTATTCCCTCCTACAAAACAGAAGCCCCGTGCGAACAGAAAACCAATCTACATATCTGCATCACCCTAAATCCCAAGCCTTAAACCCTGAACCCTACACCCCGTGGTTTGAGAAGATTTGCGGGTTTAGGCGATTGGGGTTTCACTGCGGCGGGTCTAGGGCTCAGAAGCTTACTGGTTTGGGGTCTACCCCAAACCCTGCACCATAAGCCCTTTAATCCTAAACCCAGAGTTTTGAGGGCAAGGCAAACGGTTCAGGATATCAACATTCACCCAAAAGTGCTAGAATCCATTGCCTTGAACGCAGGAAGGACCGAAAAATTTTGAGAGTCTTCCAAATCTACAGGAAATCTCTCCCTTTGTCGAAGGAAGGGAAACTGCAACAAATGGAAAGCCTGAAACCGAAACCCTACCCCCTAGACCTTGAGCCTCAAACTGCGAACCCTAGCCCGAAAGCCTGAAACCCATCAATGCCTGGCGCCGAGCTATGCTGTATGTCGTCTGTGCCTTCAACCCGTTCAGGGCCTGCCAGTGGCTCACCCCCGAACCCTGAACCCTAAAACCATTGGGTTTTACGGCTTGCTTGAGTGGGAGGATTAAGCTTTTAGGGAGGGTCTCGGTTTCATGCTACGTGGGTGGCAAATCTTGCACCACGTAGGAGGTCCACTCTATTGTAATTCCTACAGTATACGGGTTAGGGTGTAGGGTTTAGGGTTTAGGGGTGTAGGGTATTATGAGGTGGTGCAAGACGCACTTTCCAACATGAACCAATGCCTCTGCTACCGGCAGAGTTAAGGTCTGCTTGGAGGCCCAAGCATACTTCTAGCTTACTCATATTTGTATCACTACAACCTATAACCCAATCATAACCACTGTAGGGGACTTCGGCGAGCTTCATCTGCACGTTCTCCTCCCCGACGTGGTTGACCTCCTCTACTTCATGTATCGCTTCACATGTCTCTGCCTCAACCATACAAGACCTTGTCGACGGTGTAATTAGCCGGTTTCCATGGGCTCTGCTACAGTCACCTGCTTGGAAGTTGCTGAACTAATTGCAAATGTCATCGATGTCGCCACGTTGATTGCTTCCTCGAACACTGGGTGTAGCTGCAACTGTCCTCCGGTAACTATAAGCGAATTAGAACATCAATTGCTCAACTGAAGGTGTTCAGGATAACTCCAAAAAAAGCACAGAACAGCACATAACGAGTGACCCGAACACACAACGAGTGAGCCATGAACATGATAAACCTCGCACGCTGCCTGTACTCAAGGCTGCTTGCCAACTAGGTGAGAAGGACACATATGGGCAGCAAGATGCCTGGATTTCGAAGTAACGTGACCCCCCTGAACTCCCTCAAGCTCAAGCTCGAAGCTCGACACCCAACACCTGAACCCTTTTTGGGTTTGGTTTGGCGCTCAGCCCTCAGCGTCTATATACCCACGTCATATCCTCTGCCGAACGACTGGAGAGTTGTGGGGGCTTGTGCTTACGCTTTGGGGGTTTCGGATTTCAGGAGCGGAAAGCAACGGAAACTATGACTGAACCCTAATCCCAAGATCTCAGTTTGGGCGTCCAATTAATGGATGGCTTGAGACTTAAGGGTGTAGAATCATGGCGTTTAGCTCGATGCGATTCAGGATGTTGCTCCAGGTATGACTGCAAACCAATCCACCCATGGGGGGTGTTTCTCAAATTCTGTTCATCCTGGCCCCTACATGAAGGATTCCCAAAATTAGGGCTACGTTTTTTGGGGTCCACATAGTAAGGATTAAAGTATCTTGCGTCTTATATTGGCGTCCCCCTATTTTGGGAAAGCACCACATCTATTAGGAGAACCAGCCGAGATTATGCGGGAGGTCTCAAATATCTGACCATGCACCACAGCCACGCCAACTTCGAGACCTTCACATTTTTCACTAAACCTTAAACCCTGAAAACCCTAAACCTTAAACCCTAGAACCTCAAACCTTAAACCCTAAAACCTTAAACCTTAAACCCTAAAACCTTAAACCTTACACCCGAAAACCTTAACAACGTCTTTGGGCGAAAGCTCTTGTCCAGCAGCCAGCCCTTGCTGTGCCCTGTGCCTGTTCTTCACACGAAGTTCACGGCATACCGTGCTTCGTATGACGAAGCTGCCAAGGCTGACCCAAAATAGGGGTTTAGGTTTAGGGTTTTAGGTTTTAGGATTTTGGGGTTTAGGGTTTAGGGGTTTAGGGTGTATAGTGTAGAGATGGGTGTTTCTGAAACAATCCCCAGATCATCCCTACAACACACCCATGATGCCCTCAGGCTCTGTAAAAAATCTGAGGTCCACCTTTTCAGAAACTCCCGTATGACTCTTACGACGCCTCAACTCTGTAAGACGATAGCACCATATAAACAAGACCCCGATTCAAATTGTGTTTTCTCCTGCAAAAACCAAAGTCTTCGGCCCATGCTAACCTGTCCCCAAGGACTACTTGGAGGGCCTGGGTGCTTCGTAAAGAAAAGTAAAAAGACGATACCAAAACTGTATAGCAAGTAGAGTAACCGTCTCGTCTGAGATAGGGTCAGTACTTCTACATAGAGGACACTTAGTAAGCAATTCCGCCTGGCTATACTTTCTCGAAAAGACACCTATGTCCACACGCACACCTCCTTGGCAACTGCAATATTGACAGTACCTCACGCATCGGACCGGAGTGAGGCACCATGCAACGTATTCCCTAGACCCTAAACCCTAAACCGTCTTGTCCAACTCGAGATCCCCAAATACCCCATATTCTATCTACTTAAGGGGGATTATAACCGGCGAAATCCTACACCCGAAACCCTATGGCCTCGAAGAGGATGTAGATGGCAATCACCCGCCCTTCCGATCCGTAACGGTTTGTGTCAACCTCAGCCATCAGGGTTTGGGAGTTCCGCATTTTAGGTGGTGGGTTTAGGGCTGGCGTTCAGCGCGTATAGGGGCTCTGGACGCAGGATTTTAGGACAAACCTTTGAGCCCTCCGTGATTCAAGTCGTGACTTGAAAGGTCGACCCCACTTCTGATGACCTCTTGATTCGCCACGGCTTACTTATTGTTGTCGGCAATATTCCCTAAATGGCCTTCATTCAGGACGGCTACACAAGGTTTTAGGCGATTCTATAGGGTTTAGTGCTTCAGGTTTTTTATAGAACGCAAAGGCTAGCCTCCCTGGCACTAGCCTATGTCAGCTCGACACACCCTAAACCCTAAACCCTCAAGCCTGGCTCGAAACTTTGCTTTCGTCCCAAGCACATGAGCTGTAGCCTACACTCCTTAAATGGGGGTCATCTAGGGTTTAGGGTTTAAACTCCTTAAAGGGGTTATACTGGGGCTTGGGGAGTATTATAGAGGTTATTAGGGGAGATGCTAGGAGGTTTGTCTATAGCTCACATCATGTTAGGGGGCTCAGCCTTAGGGCTTGAGTTACCCCCTACACGCCTTGAGTTTTTCAAGCTTGACAGTTTAGGGTTTAGGGTTTAGGGTCTATTGCACCTTTGAGGCAGGAGGGAACTGCAAAAGAGGTTTTGAAGGCATCAGAGGTAAGGCATCCAAGTCTAATGTTACTGCTTGTCTGCTTTGATGGTTGGATTTCTGGAAGTAGGTGGGAGTGGGGTTGGGGGCACAGGAGGACTGGTCAGTCTGACAGCATTGAAACAAAGAGTTCTTAGAATCAGTGTGCATGGACACTCCCCAAAATGAGGTTGCAGCCACATGCTAGAACAAACCCTTCCGCCGTTCGCTATTCTTCCCTTGAGATAGAGACTCCTAAGAGGTAGCCCATACGTAGAACACGCCCGAACCCTCATACACCCTTGCAAAACCTCCAAAGGTGGACTCATCAGCCTGACCCAAGGCCACCCAGGATCCTTATGTAGGAAGGCCAGCGAGTCTTGAACCACACGTTATACCTTCTAAAAGCTACTCAGGGGCTGTCCCAAATTGGCTTGAGGGCTCAGGGTTTGGGGGTTATATTCCTCCCTAAGCCTCACACCCCAAATTTGAAGCTTAGGGTTAGGGCGGTATGTTCCTTCATTCTCCTCCTTAAGCCTCACACCCCAACTCTGAAGCTTAGGGTTAGGGCGGCATGTGCCTTCATTATTATCCTCACTAAGCCTCACATCCCAGACCTGAAGTCCTGTTGCTGAGAGGGAGGCATAACATCCTTGAGGAACAGGAAAGCCGAACCTGGTGCTGACGGAGGATGGGGAGATGTAGGAGCTGGAGGGTGTAGAGCCTTCAGGCTTCAGTGTGGAAATTGAAGGTTACGGGCCGCAGGGGTTCGGATTTTGGCTGAAGCGTGAAGTTTGGGCTTAGGGGCTGGGGATTTAGGGATTCTACCAGTCGGGCTACATATATACATATACATATATGGAGTAAACGCAAGCAAAACTAGTCAGGGCACTTTTAACCCGGCTAATCACTACAAGTGGACGTCCACGTACGGAGTTAAGGGTTTCGGGGCCGGACCTGCAGCCCAAAGTGGCCAACTGACAATAATTCCAAGGCCTGGAATTCACTCATGTGGGCTACAGTCAATATTTCCCATGTATTTACTAGACATGCGTCCTTATTGGGGAATATAGTAGGAACTGTAGTTACCTACCAGAAGGACACCAACGTCCAACCTGACTGGTCCCTTGGTCTCTTGGTAAGCCTGAGACTGACAGTAGCTCATGCGGGTCTATCTTCTTTATCGGCCACCATTTGAGGTGAGGGCGGGTGAGGTTGCTATGATATTATAAGTGACGGTCATGCTGCGAGAGTCTGTGCCTGGCATTAGGAACGTAGAAACCTGCCTGATCGGACGGAATCTGTCATGACTCGCAGTGCCACTGAGGCATAAACAATCAGAATTGGGCTTTGCGAAATACTATACTACAGCTATACCAGGATCATGGAAGTAGGATATTGGTACATACATGAAAAAACTTAGGGTTCACAGTGTACCAGAACCCCAAGACTTCTGGTCGTGTGCTGAACTTTGCATTAGCAGCATGCAGGACTTGCTGGGCACCTCTCTAAAGGACCAAGGACAATAGTCTTTGGGAGGCCCGTTTTACGGTTTCCTGCTTGTTCTGCGGAGCGCAGACACTTTGTAGAAATTCACGGGCCAATCCCCCGACTAGTTTACCCTGTCATAGCTAGTTTCTCATAAGCCCAATCATCGGCTGTTACCTTCAACACCACACGAGTCCAAACCCTGAACCCTAAGCTATACGCCCAGAAATCTGAATCCATAGCCTCGAAATCTATATCCCTAAACCCAACATAGCCTAAACCCAAAAAACAACGAGACTCAATCCCTAAACACTAAGCCCTGAATCTAAACCCCTAAACCCTGAATCTGAATCCCTGAGCCCCAAACCGTTAACTGCTCAACCCCAAACAGCATCAAATCGTAGGCTCCCAGCTCAAGATCTGAGTGGAGCTCCAAAAACAGACGGCCGCAGACGGCTTGCGATGCCTTCACGTTTAAGGTTTAGGACTTAAGGTGTAGGACCTCGAAAAGGAGGTACAGGGTTTGGTAACATTCAGTTGGTTTTTGCGGGCTCAGTTTCTGAACCCGCTGCGGACAACGAACACACCACACCCTTGAAGCCTTGCCCGCCTCATCTCATACCAAGCTATTCCCCAGACACAATTTCGCAATCCCATAGCACGAAATCTTGGGCTATAGAGAAATCAGTCGGGCAGCTGTCAGAAGTAAGATTCCATTCCAATCTCAGTAAACATCAGAGGCCATAGGGCAGTTTCTGAAAATCATCCCTATGTTAAGAGGGACCCGAATGATCTCCTTCTACTCCCCATAAAAATGCTCCCAGTGAAACTACCTAAGAGTCCCCGGTTCCGAGGAAACTCCCGTCTTCCACAACCAAATTTCAGACGTTAACCACCCTAAACCCTCACAGGACTTAGCAAGTAGGGAAAATGAGAAGTATAGGGTAACCAGGAATTCTACGTTATAGGTGGACATACCAAGCCCCGCGAACCCTATAACCTAAATGCTCTTCCCCAAACCTGAAACCTGAGCGCTATACTTACCAACTCTCCCTGACCCTCCAAGCAACGGACCTTCACCGGTATTGTACTAGCACAGGCTTGGGGGCCCTAATCAAGCTTTTATGGCTTTGTAAGGATTATGTAGGGAGTCAGGATAACACAAATCCCCAAAACCCCGATCCCTGATCCCTAAACCCTAAACCCTAAACCCAAATCCCTAAACCCTAAACCCTATAACCGCCGTGCAGCCTCATGCATCTGGTCGGCGTAGGTCATGTTTTCAACAAGCTCCTCCTCCAAGGATGCCTCAAGGCCGGGCTTGGAGTTGTTTCGAGTTTATCGCGTAGGGTTTAGGGTTTAGAGTTTAGGGTTTAGGGTTGAGGGTTTAGGGTTTAGAGTTTAGCGTATTCGGGTTTAGTGTTTAGAAATTAGGGTTTAGGCATTAGGGTTCAGGGGGGTTTGGAGCTGTTTAGAGTTTATGGCCTCAGGTTGGGGTTTAGGGCTAAGGGTTCGGGATTGGAGCTGTTTAGAGTTCATGGCTTAGGACTGGTCGGGCTTTAGGGTTTAGGGTTTGAGTTGGAAATTGAGCGTTTGGGGTTGAGGGTCTGGAGTTTAGGGTGTTGGGCTTCAAAAAGATTCTGGGCTGGAGATTAAGGTTCCAGGGTTTTGGCTTGGGGTCTGTACATTTGGGGTTCAAGCAACACTAAACCCTAAACCACATGGACTTTGGAGCGTCAAGGATCACGGGCTTCGGCAAGTGCAGTATCTGGGGCGTATGGGGTTTGGGGCAGAGGGCTTGCGGCTTGAGTACTTATTGGGGATTAGGGAATTGAGTGGCTAATAGGGTGTACGGATTGGGGTAGGTCCTTATTGCAAAGATTAAGGGTTCCAACAGTTGCGTCGGGTTTGTAAGGGCGTTTCTGCGGATTGGAGGGGCTAGAGCTGCTTTATGCGAAGTAGGATTTGATTCTAGACGCCTTCTTTCTGACCCTATATCCTAAACCTACAAGCACACGTGCAGACCTTTCTCTGTTCTACACGGAAAGCAAGGGAAAGTAGTTAAACATCCGTGCCCATTTCCCCTTTACAGCCTAGCGGCCCCGCGCAAAAGGGCTAAGGTTTAGGGTTTGGCATTTGGGGTTTAGGACATCAAGCCCTTGGGGTTTGCTGCTGAGGAACTCAATTTAAGCCACCATATTGGGGAAACCATATTAATTACTATATATACCCATTATGGTAACTTAATTTACGTTCCTTCAGCAACCCAGTTTGGGGGGTGGTAGAATTGAAGACAAATCCAATGCCAAAGTGCAAACAGTACCTTATTGGCTTAGTGGAAAGGAGATTCTTTAGTGGACACGAAGCCCCCCTAAACCGCAAGTCCAAACCCTGAACCCCCACTTTCTTGGGCAAAGCCACAAATGCCGGTGCGATCACCGTGGTGTTGGTGAAGGTCAGCCTCGTAGTAGTTTGGAATGGTCTAGGGTCTAGGGTTAAAGTTAAGGGTTCAAAGTTCAGGGTTCAGGGTATGTCGACATCAACTTCCTGATGCCATCGTAACTTGCTTCTGCGTATTCTACAAGACACGACTAAACGTTCAAGGATCGTCCCGTGGTCATCATACAGCTTTTGACTATTGGCACTGTGATTAACTCCCTAAACCCTAAACCCCGTTCTTCGCAAGATTGTTGCAACTGGATTGCGATGGAGATGGTCCTGCATCACCCCCTTCTACCTGGAGCCAAGCAGGTTCTTGTCAACCACCAGCATTTGGCGTTTAGGGTTTTGTCTACCACCAGATACTCGCCGTGTTGTTACCCATGTTTCTGTTACTTTGTACATGCTATCACAGCTCTTATGCTTATGCCTCTGCCTGTCACTGAAGTACTACTTAGCTGAACAAACGGTCAGGAGCAATAACACTGGTCGCTTGTTGCAGGTCCTTCTGCTTTGGGGGATCCAACAAGCCACACGTACGTCTCTGCTGCAGTTTGGCACCTGCTCATGTTATTCCCGGTAAAAGAGTCCTAGAGGAAAAAGGACCCTGAACCGTCAGTGCTGACCCTAATTAGATGCTTTAGTCCTGAACCATCACACCTGAAGCCCAAGTCCAAGGCCCTAAACAAACCGTACACCAAACGCACTGCACCCAATCATCACTAAACAAACTCCAGACCGTATATACACCTCAAGCCCGAAACCCTAAGCCCTAAACCATCTGGAAACCATCCCTAAACCCAAAGCCCTTCATCCACTTTAGCCCTGAAACTCTAAGCCCCACAGTTTACGGCAAGCGGCAAGCCCAAAATCCTCAACCCCCTTCTCAACAGGTTGACCAGGCGCCCCTCAAAGAAACCCCCACCTCAAACAGGGTTTGGGTTTGGGGGCCTCCTGGGCTTAAAGTCTATGGTTTAAGGTTTAGGGTTGGAGGCTTAGGGTTTTTTGGATTTAGGGTTAGGGTATGCGGGCGCCCTTTTCAACCCCACTTACCTGAACCTGAGAACCTTGTGCTCAAGAACCTTCCTACAACAGAGGCCTGAACCAAAATCACTATCACATACTGTTGATAGAATACATCCTGCCACCACGTTCTATCACAGTGCTTTAGGGACCCTAGAGGCTGCAAGGCTACCTCCATCAACATTACTGTGGGCGTGGTCGCAGTCGCACCATAGTCCACTCCGCGATCCTAGACCCGGTTTAATGTCTTTAGGGTTTAGGGCCCTCAACCCCGCAACTCTAAATCCCAGACGATCAACCCTGACTTAGCGGAATCCTCAACGAGAATCCCTCTTCTGAATCCTAGAATAGACCCCTATAACACCTTCGTAAGCCCAGTTAAGTATCCCTATTAAACCCCAAGCCCAAACCCTAAACCCCAAGCCTGGAACCCTAAACCATAAATCCTGAACCCTAAAACCACTTCACACAAACTCCGGGATGATGGCCGGAGCTGCATGGCATTCTGCGGCAAGAAATACTGCGGGTTGTCGCCCGTAGTGAAGGTGAGAATCTGAGAAAAAATGGTTTAGGGAAGTTTAGGGTTTAGGATGTATGGAGAGTTTAGGGTGGGAGTTTCTCAAACAGATAGGGGGCGCGAGGGATGTGTTGGGAATATGAAGGTCTTGTTGGGTTCCTACTAGGGGCTCTTTGGGCACAATCTCGAGAAACTCCCCAGTAGCGCTTGCTTGGAAGTTCTGGGCAGCGGTAATATCAACAGGGAAATAGGCTCTTGCAGATGTAGTCTGAGTTGAGAGGCTGCCTGAGGTGTCCGACTTTAGGGTGTGCATAGGACGTTGAGGCTACGGCTGTTCAGCAAATTACTGAGTGAGGGATCTACACTACACTGCTTCGGCTTGTTAAGTGGAACTCAAGACTTAGGATTTCAGAATAGGGGTGTGACGGCATCGCATTGAGGATTGTCTCCCTAAACCTTTAGACCCTCAACCCTTACCCCAAAGCCTACACCTTAAACCCTCTGTATACAAATATATACCCTGGATCCTCAAGCGGAACCAAACGCGGCAAGTACTTGGCGTTGGCGCTTCAGGCCGGGCATATGATGCCCGAGGGTTTAGCGCCCAAGGATTTTTGGAGGTAAGGCAGTGCAGACACTCCAAGAGGTCCACTGTATACCCCTTGAATACCAAAACCCCCTTTTTAGGACCCGTTCTTGTGGAGACGCTCTTGGCCCTCTAACAGCCGTAAGCCTACATGGAAGGTTCGGCAGGCCTTGCAAGTAGGTTACGAAGAGGAGTAATAACTTGGTCATTATAACGCCTGCTGGCCCTAAATTAAAACTCTAAGCCCAGAATAACATGTGAGCTATAGTCTAACTCATAGTATCCCCCTTACTAAGCCCTAAAATGGTCCCCTACATAACCAGCCTTTCAGGAGTTTAGACTACAGTGCATGGCAGTTTCCGTTGTGGGGCTGAACATAAAGGCCTAAGAAGCTACCAATGTCACGGTTCTAGATTCCTTACAGAATTACAATATAGGTTATCTCAAATAAATCTCAAAGTTGTATGGATGATGTTTGAGCCTCTGCATTTGTTCGCAAAATAAGTACGTCTCGCGGACTCTCCAAGTAAACGCAAAACCCTAAACCCTAAAACCACATGCGCCACCCACCCTACGGCTTGGGGACTTAGGGTTTAAGAGATTAGGGTTGAAAAGTTTGGGATTCTGGGAGGGCCCACCGGTGTGGTTGGAAGTTGGGGGCTCCTTCTTGTGGTTCAGGGTTCAGGGTTTACGGTTCAGGGTTTGGTGAGTGCAGACGACATTTCGAAGTCAAAGGTCACATTACAAGTCAAACACGCAAGGATTTTCAAGACACGTATAAGAAACCAATGGCATACCTGAATTACGGTTGGTTTTATAAAGCTTCTGTGAGTCGATAATTAAGGTCCCCCGAAATTTTAAGTAGGTGCCGTACTATTATTCATACCCAAAAAGGGTCCAGAATTTTGAGAACAACCCATAAGGTTTCCATGAGGGTTGTACATGAAACGAAAGGAAGCCAACACCCCTGCCCGCGGGTGCTAGGGGTCTTGGGCACATGTACCCTATTGGGGTATGTTCTAGAATCATGTTCTACGGACTATAATGCAATTCTATTCATAAGTAGTCAGGCTGCCATATCGCTATACACCCCTCTATAAACCCATTCGCCATTTCATTTCCCATTTTCGCTTCGCTTTATCCATGACTGCCTCCCGGAAAATGATACGCAGTTCCAAGAACCCTAACACTTTA
This sequence comes from Symbiodinium pilosum, assembly GCA_905231905.1. Lineage (NCBI taxonomy): Eukaryota > Dinophyceae > Suessiales > Symbiodiniaceae > Symbiodinium > Symbiodinium pilosum. The sequence goes on from CAJNIZ010008310.1 coordinate 14,830, forward strand.
TGAAAAGCCTAAACCCTAAACC
>CAJNIZ010008311.1:1208-14851 GCA_905231905.1 Symbiodinium pilosum
CTTATTTCCATTAGATTTAGTCACCCGTTTTTTTTAACGGCTCAAATGGCCATTATTCTACATACTTTGGGGGTCTAGGTAGGGTTTAGGGATCAAGGTTTGGGCTTCAGCAATTGGGGTCTACCCGTAACCCCAATTACTTACACTAGTGTTATAAGTTATACCTGCTAACTAGGGGGTAATTAGTACCGAGCTGTAGGCAATCGGAGTCATAGGTAGGGTTTAGGGTTTACCACAAGGCTGACTGTATTTCGGGCGTGTAATGGGAATAGCTTATTTTGAACAAAGGTTGTTTTCGGCATAGGCCCTCAGGATTGTGAGAGGTGTTGTGTGTTTTGGTCCGCCCATATGAGCTATAGTCTAAACTCCTTAAAGGGGCTATATAGGCGATTATAGAGGGAGTATTATAAGGGTTATCACCGGGTTATTAATGGTGATGCTAGGATAAGACTGTAGCCCTTTTTTTGCCCCAAATAGAGTCCTTGTAGCACAGTGACTATTTAGGGATCCTTGCCGCTGTGCAGTGTTGTGAGGCGTTGATTGCAAGAAGCATGCTACTGAATCTTCATTGCTCAGCTTGACCGAGCTGGACAGTATTTGGGGCCTTCTCATAAGAATAATTGTTCTGATCACCTAAACCCTAAACCTGAAGCCGACAATTATAGACCCTTGGGTGCTCTCAGCCACCCCATACCCTACAGCTACCCTCATGTTGATTTGACCCCGCAGAGGCTGCGCCGATTCCAAGGCATACTCTACCATCGTGGTTTACGTTCCATGTGAATGGTTTCCTTATTTTGAACTAGCCCAAAACAAGCCCCAATCTGGGGGGATAAAGCACTTTTCAGCCCCCAGCACTAAGCCCTGAACCCTACACCCTAAACCCCTGCACCGAGTAGGCGTGTTCTCAGCTTCTGTGTTCCACTGGAAAGGTTGACCCTTGACCACCTGGAGCGTGGTGCCGGTCAGAATGACACAGGAGCGTCTGTTTAAACCAAGTTCAACGTTTCTAGCGGTTTAGGGCTTAGAGTTTAGAGTCATATTCCGATCTCGTGAAATTGTAACGCTTTGTGTCTATAGTCCCCCTTCAGTGGATAGAATATGGCTTTGGGTCTACTTTAATAAGATCCCCATACACCCCGTATTCTATCTAGTTACTGAGGACTATAGGGTTGTTTGATGTTTCTATTTTGAGGGGTTCAAGGTTGCTGTTTGAAGGCTTCATGGGTTTGCAGGTTTAGGTTTGGGGCACCCGCAGTTGCCATGGATTGTAAGTCGGCCGCGTCACGGTGGCAATAGCTATGGTGGTATGCCAGCAAGTCTGGTTTCTGGATCTTCGAAACCCTACGTTCCTATTCAGGTACGCTGTGGGGTCTGGAATAATCCATGTCTGTACTTTTGGGGAATACTTTTGGGGAAGGTTAGGTATCTTGTTAACTTGTTACCCTTGTGCCTGCAGAAGTACCAGGGTTCTACTTGTAACATGCAGGGGCTGCAATGCTGACCATGACCATATAAATGTCGGCGAATCTAAGGATTGTGTGAGAGGGACCCTTCGTCCAATCGTCCCCAATCAAGTCTGTGGGAAATTCCCGGAATTGGTCCAGGACAGCTGGTCCTTTTTCGCGCGTGGAGAGGGCAAAATGCGCTGTAGTCTAATCTTTTTAAGGGTTATATAACGGATTATATAGGGGGCTACCATAGGGGTTATGAAGGGAGAACCCTAAACCTTAAACCCTGAACCCTAAACCCTAAACCCCAGGGTAATGTGGGCTAAGACATTGGTTGCTGCAGGATCTGCCACCATCCGGCCTGCGAGTGACGCGCAGGAAATCAGCTTCGAGACAACCACGCAGGCCTAGGGATTAGGTCTAAGGGTTTAGGGCTTAGGGTATGGGGTTTAGGGCTTCGGGCTTAGGGTTTAGGGTTTAGGGCTTAGGCTTGAGGGTTTAGGCCTAGGATTTAGGCTCTACCTGTGATCCTAACCACCTGCAGCTTGTAGATGGGGTTACCACCCAAGCCCTAAACCTGAGAGCAGCAAACCCTCGACCCTGAACCATAAATGACCATAAGCCTTAAACTCTAAACCCTAAACAATAACTTCTAAACTCCAAGGAGCCCAATGTGGCCGCTCTTGGGAGCCAGACACTTCCTTTGAACAGCCTTATCACCTGGAGTTTCATGGACATGGTAGCAAGGACCACCTACCCACATATACTGGCGACAAGGGATAATGACAATCATATTCAGGTCCCTGTATATCCACTTGTCCGTAAGGAGTGACCACATAGGGACGTCATAACTAGTTGTTCAGCCCCTGCGGTTTTGACCAAACCCTCATTGAGAATGGGTCGCTAAGCCCTGTACCCTAAAACTGTGCACGAGCGAGAGCCCGCCAAGTGAGGTTTGTCGGGTTTAGGGTTTAGGGTTTAGGTTTGGATTACCAAGAGTAACCAATGCAGCTGTAAAAACGGGAGTTAGGTCTTTGAAGCCAGTATTTTGGTATCTTTTGCTGTTCTAAGGGCCCCCAGTACTTCAGGTACAGTTTCTGTATTCACCACCCGACTAATCAGTCAGAGTTTAGGGATTGTGGTTTCAGGGCTTATTGTCGGGGGTTTAATTTTGAGGGTATTTAGGTTTTGTTGCTCCCGCAAACCTTTAGACATAAGATACCTTAATGTAACCCCCTTTGTTCCTTGGTGCCCCTAACCCTAATCCCCAAACCATGAACCCTAAACTCAAATCCCGAACCCTAAAACCCTAAACCGTTTGTAAGCACCTATCAACCCGGATCCCTGTAAGAGTGATGCGATAGTCAGTTGGTTCTGATGTTGAGTTCAGGGACCCAAAACCTGTGCTACAAAATCGCAAAGGTTGAATTGTTGGGTACATGGACCCTTAATAAGGTTATGAATTTCTAGTTCTCAGTTGGATAGAGCATTGCCCTCTTTGAGCCTGGTACGGGCTCCTTCCTCATGAATGACGCTCCGCTGAAGCCCCTAACTCACCCAGTTCCCTTGTATACATGCTACAGACAAGGCCGGCTGAGCCCTGTAAACCTTAACCCCTAAACCCTAAGCCCGCACCCCCTTAGTTCATAATCAAATTAGATACCTGCGTGAAAATGTGTGTGTGTGTATATATATATATGTATACATACCACGTATGTAATCCCGATATAGCCTCATATAACCCCTGTCTATCGCTCTTAATTGAGTTATGATTGCTTTGAACCCTCAAGCATGAGAGGCAGACACGGGCGGGCAGCAGATGATGGTCAGCTCCGCCGTGACTCGCAGTCTTGCGGCAGTTTCTTGGCTCACCCTGTTTGGAGCCAAAGTCCCTGAATGCTGTAGGGCTTAGGGTTCTACCTGGCCCCGAGATATGTAGTTAGGGTTTAGGGCTTAGGGTTCAGGGTGAATAATGGCCTCTATGACTAGTTTTAGGGTGTTTGGGCGATGATTTTCCTTACTACTTTAGGGTCGGGTAGGGTAAAGGGTTTTGGGGACCACACGCATTCATTGTAGAGTTAGAGAAAATCACAAGCCCTGGAAGCCCAGGTACTTGTAGAATTGGCCATTGGGTCGTAGAAGGTAACCCTAAACCCTAAACCCTGAACCGCGTTCATGGCATGGAGTAAGGTAGGCTAGCCTGCTATCTAGGGTTTAGGGTTTGGGGTTGAGCGTTGGATTTCCTTCATGGGTTTATGGAATTCGATCATGAAGCAAGGCGGCAGGCCTTACCAACGAGGCGTTCCATAAATGAGGGCCTAATGCAGACCCCGATGCGCTACAAGCATTTATACAGGAAATCCCAGAAATTGTTTTTCCTCATCAGTCTGGCTCTCCCTAGACCTTAAACCCTGAATCCTAAATTGTTTTCGGGGCTAAGCTTAGTACTTGAGGCTTGGCCCTGGCAGGCCCGCTACTTACTTAGCCAATGGAAGAACTCTAACCTTTTTTGGCTTCCTTTTTGGGTCTCTATAAAAAAGTTTAAACTTTTTTGGCCCTGGTTATTGGGGAAGAGAAGCTATAAGGGCCAGAAGAGCCAAATTTCAGTTGAAGATGCTGTAGTCCCCTATAAAAAAGGTAGGATCGCGTCCTCCTTTCGGGCATAGTTTTTTTGCATGAAGAGAATGCATGTTCTTACACCAAAAAATGCTAATTACTCAATGCACATGTTTGGTGAGTCTTGGCCTTCCAGGTACGTACGAAGAGTTGGACGAGAAACCATGAGCTTTTGAACCTAAACCATACCAAACCCCTCAATCTGAACCCTAAACCCACACCCCTTAAACCTAAACCCTAAACACTAAACCCTAAACCCTAAGCCCTAAAGCCTACACCCTAAACCCTACACCCCTTAAACCTAGCCGAACCCCGAACCGACCCTAAGCCCTCAACCTTGAACCTGGCGATGTCGCGAAACATCAATATGGCTCATTACAGAGGGTTTAGGGTTTAGAGTTTACAGTCTCCCAGTATCAGCTTAGACTAGTGTTTGGGAGGATTCCAGTGCAGATATAGACGCAGCGAATCCGGCTTTCCGAAAACTACAAGGTCCGGTTTTAGAGGTCCGGATATGTCCCGATGGTCAGGGTTATTATACCTTGGGGATATGTATATATATATATATAGATATACAGATAACTATATGTATATGTATATAGACATGTACACATATATAAATATATATATATATGGGGACCTCACGCTTCTGGAAACTCCCCAGTCCAAAGCACTTATCCTACTGCGGCTCTCAGGTTCTGATTGCTCTCGGCCTCCGGGCAAGCTGCTAATCACTCCCTTCCCTACTCATGCCTAGTTGGAAATGCGGGCCTGGACCCATTCTGTGGATGGAGGAAATGTTGTAATCCCCTCCCCATACTAAAAACCCCCTACCCATAATATTAAACCCCGCACCGCCCTAATATTGGATAGTCCCACTATGGTTCATCATAATTATTTTCTATTGGGGAACATTCAGTATTAGGTGGAGGATTTTATTGGGAGGGGATTGACACCTATGTTAATTAGCATGTTATGTTTTTGATGTATAGAGTAAACATGGACGTTTCTTTGGTACCTGAACCACATTGAGGCCGACTCCCACCTGTTTTAATACCCATGAGCCCTATAGTCCACTACCAAATTTCCAGCAAAGCATGAGTAAGCCTTGGCAAGCTGTCTGAGCTTGCCGTGGAAATTTCCGAACATCAACGGCGTTGAAGTACCCAATTACCCGAATGACCGGGTTCTTAAGCACCAAAATCCCTCATCCCTGAATCCCCAACCCCAAACCGTGTAGACTCTAATTTGCAGTTGCTGGGGAGCGTAGTGCGTAGTTTGACCCATGGGGCCATACAAGGAAATGTTCTGCCATACAATCCCTTTCCTGATATCAAAACCCGCCCACGACCCCTTGATGTTTAGCATTCCCAATATATTCGAGTATACCATAGACGGACGTCAACAGGGAATTGGGGGCCTGAATAGCAGCGGGAGGGGATATAAGGCAATGCTCAGTAGATTGTCGGCTATAGGATTGTTGGTCTTTGCTGGGGTGCTGTGAAGGAAGTTAACTTAAGTTACCAGAATGGGAATGTATAGTAATTAATACGGTTTCCCCAGTATGGTAACTTGAATTGAGTTCCTTAAAAGTTCCTTAAAAGCAATCCAGTTCAGGGTTTGGGGTTTAGGGTTTATGACTCTTGCGCTGTGATGGTCTTATATTGCATTGTTTCTCGTTCATCTCATAGATCTGATAAGCGTGCGGAGAGTTTGATCCACGGCGTTCCGAGCTTTGTTTTTTTGGTGAATTTAGTGTTAGGGTTTTATGTGTAATCATGTCCCCCTAACATGAGACATTCCCACCCCACCCCCTAACATCAAACATGACCCTGTATAATTAAACTCTAGCTATATCGAGAAAAGCTAATATTAGACGGTATCGAGGAGTTCTTCCAATTCAGGCCGCCTTGTTCGGGATAAGCCCATATTTCTGAGCTCTGAGAGCAAGCTGGGTAGCGGTTTTCTTAGGCGAGTGAAATCATGGAGGCATCTCTTCGAGTGAAACGTGGCATTCAAAAGAGACTCAAGGAGGAGAGGAATTCGCACATGAAAGTGCTTTCCTGTCTTTGCTTACTATATGTCCTTACGTACGGTGTCAGGAGCCAGGAGGGGTAGCCTCCCCCAAAACTAGCATGGAACCACACCAAAGAGGACACAACGAGGTCCCAAGGATCCTGATTTCGCATGACGGTTTGTTGGTGCTTTGGCTTAAGAATTTCAAGCGGGAGAACATTTGTTCTTGGTGGGTCGGATTCTCAAGCCTATACTGATCTACTTGCGGAGGTGGCATACGGGTAAGGTCAGCATATCAACAACTAGAACAACTTTGTTGTATGTTCGGACTGAAGTGAAGAAGCCCGTACCCAGAACATGTCGAGGGAATCCACCGTGACAAAGTCACCATGGGACCTTGAGAATTTTCTGCTTGCTGGAGCTTGATTTGGTCACGGCTCAAATTCCCTAAGGCTCCAAATAGCCCAATGTAGGTCATATTCATAGACTCTGGGGCCCAATGTATGTATTATTTATAGACTGGAGCCCTAGGGATTAGGAGTGCGACTCCAACAACTCCTTGTTTTGAGCCACCCGCATTTTTCAGTTCGATGCAAGACTGCAGGACCAAACCCAGGGAGTGTGCTGTGGAGCAAAACAAGTCTAACACCTGCGTCCCTAAGGGTCCAAGGACCCAAATAATGGGGTTTGAGGGCCCAGATACTATTGATATTATAGTATTTGGGCCCTAAAACCCTAATATGTGGGTCCTTGGACCCGTTCTAGCCTACTTGGAGATTCCAATGTATCTACAAAAGGGTGGTTGTCAAAATTATGGCCCCTTTTGGATCCCTATTATACTACGGCACCTAATATTTAGGGTACCCCAAAAAGGGACCATAATATGACCTTATTTATACCCAAAGGGTCCGGTCCAGATACTGAGGCGCAAAGATAACTTCCTCATGCTCGGTTTAGTGTTTAGGGCGGGCATGGGAGAGCGGTTAAGAGGGGAGAGGACACAATTTCGCCCACGTCCAACTCGCCTGCTCATCCAAAAATACCTGCATGGCCTGAGTACGCCATGACACCATAAATGGTACTTCCAAAATAGGGGGACCCCAATATAGACCCCAATATACTATAATCCTTATTGTGGAGACCCCCAAAAAGGTACCCCTATTTTTGGAAACCTCCAGTTAGCTTTAATTTTCCTTAATCATCCCAACCTTAGCCCTAAACCCTAAACCCTGAGCCCTAAACCCTAAACCAAAAACCCTAAATAGTACCCCTTTATTCCGCTTACAAATGTTGGCTTGGATAAATGGGTCTCTGGCCTGACTGAAAGTTCTGACTCTTAAGCCCTAAGGGTTTAGGGCTTGGGGTTTGAGGGGTTAGGATTTATGGCTGAGGGTGCAAGATTTTAGGGTTTAGGGTTTAGAGTTGGGGCTTACTCCTAAGCCCTAAACTGGGTTGCTGCTAATGAACCTACTTCAAGTTACCATAATGTATACATATATATATAGAGAGAGAGAGAGAGAGTCAAAAGATATGGTTTCCCCAATAAAGTAACTTAAATTCTTAATTCCAAGTTAATATATTGGGGGAACCATATTAATTATGATGTATACCCATTCTGGTAATTTAATCTAAGTTCCTAACCAGCAACCCAGTAAACCGGTAAGTCCTTCCCCAACCCCCAAGAATCACTTACTGTTGGTTAGTGGGGCAAAAGGGAATACAATCCCTATGCAATCCTTGTATACCATATTCCCCTATTTCCAAGTTACCACCAGTAAGTTTGTGGCTTGGCCTCCGTGGCTACTTGGACCCTCACCACTCCAATGGTATTCGCCTTTCGTAACTAAACCCTAAACCCAAATTGCTGTGGATGTCCTGGAGGGTCCAGGTTTGTCATAGAAGTGCTAGATGACAATGATCCCCTTTGGGCCTAGGGCCCCTGAATTGAATGATTTTTTGTTAGAATACCGGATAGGAGGTATTGAGTAGAGACCCTGAGCACTATAGCTTCAGGGGAGGGATCCCAGAACGGCCTGAAAAGCCACAGCTGTCCTTGAATCAAAGAGGCTGAAGGAGGCTTGCAAACAGCCGGATCCGAACTCGAAAGCTCTGAGCCTAAGACCCGAACCCCACGTAGTGGAGGATGTTGGTGCACATTGGATTCTAGCTTAGCCGTAGCCCACTACGTGAGGTTTCCTCCCACCCCCCTATACTACTCGCCAAATTCCGCCCGCAACTTAGGCTTATTTTGGGTTCGTTCAAGCTTATCATGGTGGGAAGGTTACAGCAGGCCGGGATAGCATAATTCGTGTTGAGCTACTAATGGGTTAGGTAACCTGCTTAGGGTTACACAAGGTTCACAGTGAGCTTGAAAAAGTGATATGACAGATTACCTAACTCCAGGGTCCCTAAAATCAGGCAGCCCAAAAGGTAGGATGGAGCTAGGTGGGGTACAGGGCCCCTATTGAAGACTCCATTCTGTTGGGCTTGCTTCGTATAGCCCACCTCCCTTTACCTGGGCTTCTGAGCCCTCTGATCAAAGCAGGGGGGCCTATCATCCCTTTTGTCCCTAATCCCTGAATTCGAAGAGATCTAAGCATTAGCGAATGGTTGGGAGAACGCATGATTATCCCCTTGACCTTATAAAGGGGATAGAAAATGTTACTTAATTCAAGGGCCCTCATAATGAAAAGGCCTGGCTTAAAACCCTAATCATCCCTCTAAAACCTCATGAGACCCTTAACCCCAGGGTCTGGGAGGTGGTGAGGAGCACCCATGGATTAAAACCCTAAACCTTGGGTACTGCCCCCACCCAGTAACAGTCTATATTTGGGGTCCTATTAAGGGCTATATATAACCATATTATAATTATTATCCAACTGTTACTGAGGGGGGGCAGTACCCAATCTAAACCCTAAACCAAGGACCGGTGGGTCTACTGCTCCAAAGAGGATCGCAGCCTTCGGGGCTCCGAGTTGATGGGGTTATCATGGATTTAGGGTTCTGGGGCTTAGGGGGTTAAGGTTCCTGTAGGGCTCAGGGTTTTGGGTTAAGAGTTTGGGGTTAAGAGTTTTGGGTTTAGGGTTTGGGGGCTTTGGATTGATCCCTAAACCTAAACCCTAAACCCTATAACCTTAAGGGTCTGGGGCTTGGGGTTTGTCGAGGACTGAGGGGATGTGGCAAACTGACGCCATGAAATCAAGACGCTCTTGGAGTCAGATGAGCTATAGTCTAAACTTTGGGTACTGCCCCCACCCAGTAACAGTCTATACCAGGGGTCATACTAAGGGCTATATATAACTAGATTATAAATATTATCCAACTGTTACTGAGTGGGGGCAGTACCCAATCTAAACTGCTTAAAGGGGGTTATATAGGGGATGAAATAGGGGCGTATTATAGGGGTTATGAAAGGACATACTAGGAGTTTAGACTGTAGCTCACATGATGGTTATGCGCGTGTAGGGTCGATGGTTTAGGGGATCCTAGTTTGCGGGCTTGGGGTTACCAAAAACCTCCTAGATTCGTGATTACTGACTATACCATCCCTCCCGCATATCACCCTAGAGTTCTACAGCCATTCTAACATTTGTTGAGCCGACTGCTGATGCTTCCAAAGTTGTACTCTTTTATACAAAGATTGGATGTTGCTCCTTCCGGCAACCTGCGAAGCCTAGATCCATTGGGAAGGGCTCTCAACTATGCAGGCTTTCAAGAGTCAGAAAGTATCTCTGGTTATGTTCGCTTCTGGAGGCTCCCTGACTTTAGGAATTGCAGGCCCAACGCCCGGAGAAGCCGCATTACCCCAAAACTAGCATGGAACCCCAGAAGGGCCTACGTAGACGACTTGCCTCTTAGTTTGGGAGATTGTTCATACTTTTGTCAGCTGCCCTTCAATTGGGGATTCTTTTTTGCTGTCATGGTATTTTTCTGGCTTGCTGGTAAGGATGAAATTAACTCCAGTTACCATATGTAGGGTTCTCGCCTATCTTTTGCGTAGGGTTCTCGCCTATCTTTGCGAAGGGTGAGAAGGTTTGTCTGGACATACTGTAGATGGAGGACATCTTACACGACTTATTATCCACAGAGCCCGAAGTATCCCAACTGTGCGTATTCGGGCTAGATGGGGTGGTGCAAGAGTTCTTCCGTCCACAGTGGCATTTGAGGATTTTGGAGCTGTTCCTTTCGGGATCGCAGCGCCGAAACGCGCTACCTGTTAACTTGACTTTTGGTTTCCAGAGTAGGCAATACTTAGAAACCTACGCCCTAAACCCTAAACCCCCAAACCTCAAAATGGGCCATGATTGCACGGCTCAGATTAAAGTTAAAGCTTCGCAGGGTTGTTTGCCGAGTGTTTTTCAATTCCTTGCCCTTTCCCCTACTTCAACACCGCTCAACTCCTAATTTGAAGTATGTCCCCAAATGGAAGGCGGGCTACTCCAGATAAGATTTTGGGCGAAAGGGTCAGTAGAAACTTGAAAGCCTCAACTTCGTTCACCAAATTACTTTGACGGCTTCGTGCTTGGCACAAACTCATCAAAAGGGCCTGTAATCCCTTTGTAATACCCGCGCGTGAGTACCACCGCTCACACTTTCATTTCTGAAGCAGGAAGCACAGGGCACAGGGGATTCCAAGAAATGGGGCTCCGTTTTCGGAGTGGTGACACTGGAAGTACCCAAATCAACCTAGACCTCAGCGACCTTCTCGGTGGCATCATTCTTGATGATTCCTGGAGAGCCTATGCTGCCGTCACTTCGGCTCTGCCACATCTCCCGATCTTACAGGACGAACCTTAAACACTAGCCAGGATCCCTTCCAAGATTCTGTTCACCGGCCCTGGCTAGCTTGTTGACCCGTCAGCCGCTGACACGTTCTTCACTATTCTATACCCCAAGTAACCTAAATCCTAACACCAAAATCCTGAACCCATAACCCCTAAATTCTGTACCCAAGTACCCTAAGCCCTAAGCCCCCAAAAAGGCTGAATCCACAAAACCTTAAATTCTAAGCCCCACGTCGCCCCACGTGGCGCTTCCGAATCCGCAGGATGAGAGCGACCGCGGATGGTTGCCTCTATCCCACCTGGTGCCAAAAACGTCGAGCCCCACTTCGCCAAAGGCAGCCGTGGCAGCTGAGTAATACAGGGGGCGTAAATTGTGCTAAAAACTTAACCCTAAACAAATATTGTGGTCCTGAATTCCGTGTAGGATTATGGTGAAGGGACCTCAAATAGAGTTCAGAATGATATTGGTTGTTCATTATTTGGGGCCCTAAATTAGTCGAGTAGCCTGGTTTGGCGCTTACGACTTAGGATTTAGGATTTGAAGTGAGTCAAGCCGATGTGCCTCACGATCCCGGAATGAATCTTGCTCGTCGGGCTACGGGTCGTCTGGCCGTTCGAAGATCAGTTGCCTCTTGTGGGTGTGTTGCTTGGTTGCGATCCTGAATTTGCGCGCGGAAAGCTACAAATCTAGTAAGGCCTATGATGGGGTCCTACGACCGGGCCGTGCTGTGCCACAGTCAAACTAACTTGATCGTTTGCAATGAAATTTCCACAGGCATCTGAGCAACTAGACATAAGGCACGTTTTTTTTTCAAACATGTCTGCTTCTGCAGGGCTTTTCAATTGTTTATGTTGATGTACGCGGAGGGTTTTTGGCCCCCCATGCATTGCCACTACCAATTTGGAGATCTAGCAACTCAGCTGCTGGAGTGAAATTCAGTGCGCCCGGGCTGTGGCAAAAAATGCAATGACGTCGATAACCTAGACGGCTTGAATGGGAATACAGGGATAAGGGCCTTAATGGTCTGCCTTTTAAGTCCAAGTACTCCATATTTAGGTACTATGGCTAGGACTGGAACTAGATTTTTTACTGCTACTCGAGTTACTAGTATTACCAATCTGTTATATTTGCCGTTACATTTGTTCTATCATCATTGCTGTTACTATCACTATTGTTATTACTGTCACTATCGCTATTACTATTGCTACCACTCCCATATTGCTAAAGCTAGCACTACTGTTATTATTATTGCCATCACTCTGTTTCTATTACTAAGAGGCTTAAAGGGGTCGAGTGGCTTGGATGTACGGCCGGAAGAAAACGCCAGAAGGATAAATGGACTCCTACCTTTATTATTTTTTCACTATAACAATCCGCAAAGGGGTTTAGGGATAAGTGCTTCGGGTTCCAGAAAAGTCAGGGATCCCTTTTTTGTTAGGTTCCCAGTTTCAGGCCTGTAGTTTGAAGGGTTTCTAGTCTCTATCGGGTGCTTGTACAGGTTCCTTGCGAAGGGTATATGTGGAAAAGATTTGAAGGATTCGATAGGACCTTCATGCAGAATTGCCATTTGGGTGGTTGTCAAAAGTATGGTCCCTTTTTGGGTACCCTAAATATTAGGTGCCGTACCATAATAGGGACCCAAAAAGGGACCATCATTTTGACAACCACCCATTTATAGCCTCCTTATAGGAGCTGGCTTCCACAAGACCATGGTTCTTTGAAATCCCCCAAGACTAAAGGGACTCTACTGGGAACCCTAAGAATATAGTAGGTAGATAGTAGGAATATACCTACCAGGGTCCTTATATTCCATTATATTCCTGCTATATTCTTGGGGTTCCCTCTTTGGGGTTCCCAGCAGAGTCCCTTTAAAGACAACGTGATGGGCTGTTTGAGATGACCACGGTGTTGAAAGGGCCCCTGTTCCGGCTTCGTAACCCTAAACGGGTTTAGGGTTTAGGGTGTAGGGAACCGTAAACCCTAAATAGTAGCTTCCGTTTTGTAATATAACCCCAATATGACCCCAATATCCAAAACAAGCCAGCTGATCACCACAGAAGGAGATCGCTAAAGCAAGTTTGTCCCCTAGTATTATGATATGTAGATCTCCAGATGCAAAGCTTCAGAAACTTTAAACCATGTGAAACTGTTCAACACCAAAGCTAACCCTCAGGCGTTAAGTCTATACCTACCTACCTACCTGCCTGCCTGCCTACCTACCTAGGTCAGGGGGAGTTACTAAGTAGGGGCCTAATGGGGATAAGTATAGGGGTTATTAACCTACTTACTAAGTCCCCCTGACCGTCCAAGCACCTACCTACCTACCTACCTTCCTTGGACGCTGAAATCTAGAAGTCTGTGAATCTGTGAATGTTACCTGCAGGGCTTCAAACAATCAATCCGTGCCTGAACCCTACACCCCAAAACCCTTACACTGAAATATTGAACCCTAAAGAAGTACTTGTTTTGGGCTGCCTACTTGGAGCCCTAAACCCTAAACCCTAAACCACTGCGCCTCTTAGCGCACGGCTCGCTGCGGCGTCGAGGCGTCATAAACCCTCAGTACTCGCCGAACCTGCGCTTGCAAGTTATGACATTATGACTTTCTTAGGGTTTTTGGTTGTTTTCCGTGTGCACAGGTTTAGGGACCTCATTGCATCTGCCCTACAGTGACATGACATGCTGTTCTTCTTGTTTTTGTTGTTGCGTGTTGCGAAAGGGTGGCCCCACACCCTAGACCCTATATAATCCTCTGGTTACGGGGTCAAAGTCTAC
>CAJNIZ010008312.1:0-14850 GCA_905231905.1 Symbiodinium pilosum
GAAAGATCCGGCACACATGTGCTGCTGTAGTAGAGTTGCAATTGTTGTCCTTTTTGGTGGTGGTGGTGGTGGCGGCGGCGGCGGCGGTGGTGCTGCTGCTGCTGCTGCTGGTGGTGGTGGTGGTGGTGGATGTGGTGCTGGTGGTGGTGCTGGTGGTGGTGCTGGTGGTGGTGGTGGCGGCGGTGGTGGTGGTGGTGGTTTCGTTGCTTTTTTGCAGGTGGTGTGGGGGAAGGTTGGGCTGACATTTAAGAATATGTGGTATTGTGGATTTATGAAGGGCACCCTCGTCTTTGGAAACACGCTATCAGCAGCCTTACCAGTTTTTGTCACATGTGCATAAGGGCTATTATTTCCGGAAGGTCAAGCTGAGGACGAGCGGCTGTCTGGCGGCGTCGTTAAGCTGGACTTGAAATCCCGCCTTCAGCCACAGATGTCAGAGCCTTGAATCCCTAAAGCCAACTACTCTCACCCTGCAAACAGATGCACTACGGTTGAGGTAAAGCACTCTAAGACTCTGTGTAGGCTTTCTTTTATGGCATGTTTGGTCTCCACTTTGCATTCCCCGCAGTTCTTCAGTAATCTCTCTAGGAGATCTGACATGCCCAGATTCGGTATCATTCATAGACTTTAGGGCCCAAAGCAGCCACCATTTCTAGACTTGGAACCTGAGAAGTGGGGTTCCCCCTCATTTGCCAGGGAGTTTTACTGTCCTAAACCATAAGCCCGAAGCCCTAAGCCCCAAGTTTTAGCCCTAAACCCTAAGCCCGCCAGGCGTCGGGACCAGGAGCTTTTCGACTCGGCTGTCGGACAAATTCTGTCTGGGAAGAGGCCACTGAGCTTGTCTTGGGGTTTAGGGTTTAGGGTTTGGGGTTTAGGGTTTAGGGTTCAGGGTTTAATTAGGGTCTTTCTGAGCTCAGGTTACCAATGCCTGGACTCCCGAAGTATGCAGGATTCTGGCCTGTTTGGCTTGTTTGGTAGGGTTTTGTATAGAGTTAGTTACTTACTTCAAGGGTTTAGGTATGACTAATCTGTTACTAGGTCTGATGCTGTTACCATTGCCATTATGAATACAACTAATACCGCTAGCACGATATTGCCATTACTGTTGCTACTTCTATGACTGATGCTCCCACTAGTGTTATCATGGTCGGTTTGGAAAGATAGGCAAACCCTAAACCCTAAATCCTAAATACTACTAACCCCCCCCCCCAAGCCTCGAAATCCCAAACCCTAGCCCTAATCTTTAAACCTCAAACCTCAAACTTGACCACCCGACCCAGGGTTTTTTGAGGGTTTAGGACCCGATGCTTGAGTATGGGGGATCTGGGTCATAGTAATTATAGTGTAGGCTTTGGGAAAGTATGTAAACTTTGAGTAGTTGGGCACTCAAGTAAGCCCTCAACCCAATTGGCATTAGACCCCCAAGCCCTGAAACCTAAACCATAAGCTATTCAACCTCAAACCGTAAGCCCCCTGTCCTAAACGACCTGAAAAGTTAGGAACCCTGATAAAAACCCTTGTGGCCACGATTAGTGGGTGGTGGCCGAACCCAACCTAAGTCCTCTAGACCCCAAACCTTTCGTCTTGCTCGTAGAGCATTCTGACCTAGAAGAAGATGTAGCACCGCCAACCCCAGACCCCAAGCCGTACGCTGAAATCGCTAAACGCGAATCGTTAATCCTATGCCACAAACTCCCCAAACCCTAAAATCTACACCCCCAAAGCGCCTTCAACATAGGTTTGCAACTGCTCGGAGCTCCCGACCAGGTCCGCCAGTGGTCGCCGGGCCCTGCATTAGAATTCAGATTGCTATGGGAATCAGAAGGAAGTCATTCCTGGCTCAACTTGAGAACTTTATCGACTTGTTGGGCTTGTATATTCGGTAAGAATCTTTATAAAAAAAATTGAGCTTCTTGGGAGGTTCTGTTTTGTTAAGGAAGGGGAGCTTAGGGTAGTATAGGGTTTGCAGATTAGGTTTCAGGGTGGTATAGGGTTTGGTGATAAGGGACTAGGCTGTATGGTTCAGGGTCAGATGAAGTGTGTGACTCTTAGGCTGGCGACAAGCCCTTAACTAGTCCTCGGACTCCAAGCCTACAAGGTTTAGGGTTTAGCTTGGGTCATTCCCCCTCCCAGTAACTGTCCTTAAAGGGGGCCTTATTAAGGGGCGATTATAACTCCTAGTACCCCCTGTGGTAACTGTTACTATAAGGGGGAATGACCCAACCTGCAAGGTTTAGGGTTTAGGGTTTAGCTGATCCACTGGGCTGTCCGGACCTTCAGGTAGGGTTTTTGGGTTTTGGGTAGTTGTTAGAATCGTGGCGCCGCGGGGCAACGCCATATGATACTGCTTTTATCATGCGCTCCTATACCCCGCACATATTACCCCCTAGATTCCCGCTTGAGGGGTTATAGCAGGGCAAGGAAGGCGAATTACGAACTTTGGGGGGGGTTAGTAGCAGAACCCGTGATCTCAACAAGCTTTGCCCAAGCTAGGATGTCACAAGCGCTGCAAACATCGAGAACATGAATCACGAGGTGTTGATCCAGTTTGTGCAGCAAGAGCTGGAAGATATCGGATTGCGCTGCGAGGCTTGCCATGCAGTCAAAAAGGTTTCATGGAATGTGCGCCGTGTCCGCGTTCTAAGGGCAACATTCCCTCCAGCTGGACTCCCTCCAGGGAACATTTGAGGCCATCTGATATTGCCCGCTGGCGTCCCATCCGCGGGCGTGCATGAGCTGGATGCGCAAAGTGCTGTTCCGAAAATTCCATTCCTGGTACGGATAGACAGACACAAATGGGTGGTTGTCAAAATTATGGTCCCTTTTTGCATCCCTATAATAATACGGCACCTAATATTTAGGGTACCCAAAAAGGTGCCATAATTTTGACAATCCCCCAAATAAAAGCCTACCACAAAAACAAAGTTGTCCCCTCTGGGGCAGGGAGGCTAGGAACTCCTGAGTCCGGGAAGCCTGGGCAAGAAAGCCTCTCATGGGAGATTCCTTGGATATTGATGTGAGCCATAGTAAGTCCTTATAGGGTTCTTAAGGGGGATACTAGGATTTTGGACTGTAGCTCATGTCTCATACTCAGGGGGGATATCGTAGTTTCCAGAAGTAGGGGGATCCCAAGAAAGATGATTCCAAAACGGTAGGAAACTCCCTTTGGGCTTGGAAAGCTTACAAGGATTCGCATGGGACGGTGTTGAGAAATTTTTACCCTAAACCCTCAACCTTTGAGAAACCCCGAAGTCAGGAGCACGAAGGATGTATGTAATCTTTTCCAATTTTAAGCAGTCTGAACCCACACACCGACGTCCTAAACCCCATGGATTTTCCGCAGGGCTCTTGCCAAACACCCTACACCCACAACCCTTAGCCTTGAACCCCTCAATCTTTATAACCCCAGCTTTGATCTCATATTTCCGGTTTCATTTTGCAGCTGATTCGCCATTATGGTATTTTCATGTTTTCCATGCCCCAATAATCTCTATGTATGCCATCCACTACTCGGGTACCATCCTGAACCCTATATAATCCCCATATAACCCCTCTAGAATCCCTATCTAGCCTCAGATAGCCCTTGTATAGTATACAAGCCCCGTATACGCAATCCCTATATAACTCCAGAGAACCTCTGAAGACTTTTTTCCCGGAAAGAAACCCCTCTAGAATCCTCATATAACCCTGGTACATATTCCATAACCTTAAACCCCAAACCCTACGATCCTAAACCCTAAACGCCAAGACAAAAAACCCAAAACCCTATAACCCTGAAACCCTAAACCCCAAACCCTAAAACCCTAAACCCTAACTCCTAAATTTAAAGCCCCAAACCCTAAAGCCCTGCAACCCTACACCCCAAACCCTAAAACCCTAAAATCCCCAAACCCTAAAACCTCTACTTACCTCACGCCAGGGCGATGTTGCAGCTCTGAAAGAGCAACAGGCTCAGGTTGGCCGAAGGGCGGAGCACTTCTACAGAGACTTGGCCGGGTTTTAGGGTTTAGGGTTTAGGGTTTGGGGTCTAGGGTTTGAGGTTTGAGGTAATACTCGGGTTATATTGGGGTTATATTGGGGTTGTATTGGGGTTATATTGGGGTTACTTTGGGGCAATATTATGGGATTCCAAGCCTACAAGGTTTAGGGTTTAGGGTTGAGGATTTAGGGTTTAGGGTTCAGGGTTTAGGGTTCAGGGTTTGGGGTTTAGGTTTTAGGGTTCAGGGGTTAGAGAGGGATTATGTGCGGTGTTATGAAGTTATATGAGGGTTATAGAGGGATTATATGGGGTGTTATAGGGTCACATAGAGGTTACAGAGGGATTAAGTGACATATAGGGGCTTTATAAAGCTTAAATGGGGTTGGGGTTATAGAGGGGATGCTCCAGGGTTTGTGGTCGTAAAGTCCTGATGGATTTAAAGGACAATCCTTAAAGGCCACACCATAAGCCCTGAACCCTCATGTTCTGACCACAGCCTGTTTTCAGACATGCGGAATCTGGATTCGAGGCCGATTTCAGGAATTTGGAGAAGGGTTTCAGGGTTTAGGCTGTAGGCTTCAGAGCTTGACGCCTACATCCTCCTCCTTTTACGAGCTTCAAGGCCCCTGTCATCCTCAAAGCCATGCAGTACTACCGACGGTGTGCGCCCCATTCTGATCAAGAAGCTTCAAAGCTCAAAACCCCTAGACCTTACCCTGGCCCCGAGATCTAAATGGGGGTTTCCCAAAATTAGGGGTACCCTTTTTAAGGGTTCCCATAATAAGGATTATAGGATTTTGGGATCTATATTGGGGTCCCCTTGTTTTGGGAAAGTACCAAATACTAAATCCTTGCTTTTGGGGTATTTCGGCGTTGGTCCTAGCAAAGGTTTTGGGGAAGTGTATGCTTGGCGGTACTTGGCCGATAAGTAATTTTCAGGACTTCGACATGTTAGCACAGGTATTTTTCGCCACCCCCTATACGCCCCTAACAGTTCCCCCTTCTCCACAACAATCGACCATGAGTCTCCCTAAATAAGTGCAATTAGGGAGGAGCAAAGGGGGGTAGTATCAGCTAGTACTGTAGTGGAGGCTATGAGGTTAGCTATCCCCCTTCGTATAACAAGAAGTAAGTAAGTAGGTTAGTTCAGTGTCTTTTAAAGGGGACCCGCTTTTGACCACTATTTCGTCTCTACTTATGCCCTAAACCCCGAGCCCTCAAGCCTAAACCCTAAGCCCCTAAACCCGGCGGCCTCAACCCAAAGCCTAGCCCCTAGCCCTTAAACCCTAAACCTTAAATCCTAAACCCTAATCTCTAAATCCTAAATCTACCTTCTAAACCCTAAACCCTAAATCCTAAATCTACCTAATAAACCCTAAGCCCCAAGACTTGAGCCTCCCTTTAAGTGCCCTGTCGTCCTGAGGCTGCTTCCTGCAGCGAATCTATGGCGACGCCTTCAAACCATCCCGGGACTGACTTGAGCACGGTTGCAGTAAGAGTGACTAGGGTATTCCTGGCTTAGGGTTTAGGGTTTAGGGTTTAGGGTGTAAATTCCTGGGAAACAATGTGAATCATTCTGGGCCATGATCCCCAAATAACCTTGTGTTGACATACAACACATCATTTTTTAAAGGGCCCCTAAATCTATCCCAGGTCATGTCACCACTGGCAGCCGTCCGCCTGTTCAACGTAGAAGCCTAAATGGATATCAATATGATGGTCATAGATTCCTGCTATACCTATGGCAGGGGGTACCTCACATGGACCCCCTAAACCCGAAACCTGAAACCCTAAACTATAAGCCTAAACCCTAAACCCCATTATTCAGGCTGGTCCATTACGACCCAACTCGCAGGATTGGGTCTCTTCCGCTCGCCTAGCCATCTATCCGGATGAGTCTGGGCAGCACGCATCACCCGTAAGCTGGGTTAGGTTTTGAAGTGATTTCAAGTTTTAGTAGCCGTCAATCCTCATATGAGCTATAATTAGTCTACACTCCTTAAAGGGGGTTACATAAGGGGACTATATAGGGGAGTATTGCAGGGGTTATTAAGGGGGATGCTAGGAGTTTCGACTATGGTTCATCTCAAATTTTAATAGCCGTCAGTCCTCATATCCATATAAAGTCGTAAACGCAATATTTTCTTAGAGTGTCCCCCCAGGGCTCCATGTTGGTTTCCATAGGGGGGCTTCTCTCGTCCCATATTCTCCTTTAAGCTGTGGTGTTTATACGAAGAGTGTAGTCTTACTGCGTTCAACGGCCAAAGGACAATGCTGCAATGTAGGACTGAGGGCTGGGTGTGAAGGAGTTATTTTTGTAGAACAAGCAGGATTTTGAGCAGGCTTCTCTTGCAGGTGGACACACGGAATGGTTTCGAGTTTGTGGTGATGATAGGGGGACAGAATTACAAATGACTCAGGCTTGTGCGTTGGATGAAGTGGATACAACACGAGACAGAGACTCCTGGCACAGAATGCATGTTATTCCAGGACACGTATAGGCTACGTTTGAAATAAGCAAGCTTGGTTTGACAGGTTGCTAACTAAACCCTAAGCCTAAACCCTAAGCCCTAAGTCCTGAATGCCATGTATCCCGATATGAAACGTCTAGAGTCGAGAATCAAATAGAACATAGACTGTGAACTGACACGGAAACTGGGCTTTCGGGTAGTTATGTGGGGGGTATGTGGGCTACTGTGACTATTAAAGTCTCTAAACCCTAAACCCTGAACCCTGAACCCTAAACCCTAAACCCTAAACCCTGAACCCTAAACCCTAAACCCTAAACCCTAATTAAAGTTACTGAGAGGCCATTAAGGGGGCACATAGGGATCCCGCAGGTCGTTTAGTATCGTCCTGGAAAATTTAAAGCGACCTCACCCTACATGGTGGTTTATTTAGGGAGTAGTACCAAAATGGTGGTTTATATAGGGAATAGTGCCAAAATGGTGGTTTATATAGGGAATAGTGCCAAAATGGCCTTAACTTGGGAATTGAAATTATTTTGAACTACCCTGATGGTCTTCCTCATGTTCCCGAACAAGGACGCCAGGTTCATGAGTGTGGCCCCTCCGTCGTGGTTCCCTTATGGTCTCATGACGTGTGAGGGTCTGTAATGTTCATGAGTGATATGGGACATGTTCATTGTAGATCATGTGAAACATTTTTTGCATTAATTTTGGCGCTTAGTGAGTGTACGAAAACTTTCTTAGGAGTGCACGTACTTGGAGTCCAATTCAGGAGGCCATAATTGCAAATCCTATCAAACATTATGTACTAAAATCCTAAAACCTCCCCATACGCCCTTATATGCTGAAACCCTAGACCCTAAACCCGAAACTTTGCTGTAGAAGCCCAAACGATTATCAATACAATTTCCCTGCAACCCTGCTACAATTGAAGCACAACACACACGCACTTTGAAATCCAATTCGAATTGAATAGGCTGCTACCCTAATGGCCCGTCATGCCAATAATCATACCCTTTGGGTTCTTATACTTCGAACCGTTATCAAGGTTTTGAGGAGGATATGAAAAATTCTTCGCTTTGGACTTCGGACCCTAAACCCTACGCCCTTAACCCTTAACCCTAAACCCTAAACCCCAAACCCCAAGCTCTTAAGCCAAGGCGCGGCAGGGCGTGGACGACGCAGCAGGCTTTGACTTCCTCATCGTAGAAGCCTGCTGGCAATTTCCCTAAATAGGGGACCCCAATATAGCCTAAACCCTAAACCCTAAACCCTAGCCCTAATTTTGGGAAACCCTGTGCTCTGTGTGGGGGGCTCTCAAAATTCGGGGACCCTTCAAGGGCTATGTTAGGGTTTAGGGTTTAGGTTTTAGGGGTTTAGGGTTTAGGATTTAGGGTTGTATGGGCGCATAGAGTTTAAGGGTTTAGGATTTCAGGTTGGTATGGGGGTATGTAGGGATATGGCAGGGATTTGTAGGGTTTAGGGTCACCAGAAATTAGGGGACCCTTTCCGGGCATCCTTTTAACAAGGATGACAGTGGTTTGGGGTCTGTCTTGGCATCCGCCATTCATGGAAACCACCAGGTCACAAATATTTCTGACGCTTTTTCTCTACAGGTGTCTACACCCACATATAAGAAATATATCAATGTAAACATACATGTCCATATATGCAATGTTCACTTATAACTGTTGCTTGTTCAAAGTATGTTGTTTCCAGTTCCAGTGTCATGTGATTTTGGAATTTGCTCTGCTGTTGGCCTCGTCCTCATAAGAAAAACCCAAACCTGAGCCACAAACCCCTGGGACGTTGGACCAATTACCACTTGGAGCCCTGAAGCCCAACTCATGAATCCCTAAACCCCAAAAAGGGTTTAGGGTTCAAGCCCCACACAAGCCACCCCCTCCCCCAACCCCCCAACTTTGGGGGTATCAAATTGTTGCGAGAACAGCCCAGGACACAGCACAGCGCATTGTGCCCAGTCGAGGGAAGCGCCGGCGGCAGCATTCTTACATGTTCTCCGTTTGGACTACAAAGGTTTGTGGCGGGTATTGCGCAGCTCTCAGAATGTAGGACTTGGGGTTTAGGGCTTAGGGTTTCCAGTGGGCTCGGAGCCAACGGTTTTTAGCATAGACAGTGCTGGGCACGAAGAGAATGCGAGCGGCACTCACAACGCGTTTGGGGACTTCTTTTCCAAGACTCCGATTCATAATGCATGGGGACGCCAGGAGGAGTTAAAGGATCTAGCGGGAGGTCTTTAGAACAGTCGGTGCAAGCGGAAGGCTGGTGATTCAGGGTTCTCCATGGAGACCTCATCCCCAAAGTGGCATAGAAACTAGTGCAACGAGGAATCAGATTTCCAAAGCCCTGTTCAGAAAGATCCTAAGCAGTTGGTTAAGGGCTTATGGCTTAGGATTTATGATCTTAAGACCTAAGCCTCTACTGCTGGAGGGGGTCGCTCATCATGGGCCTGCAGGTTCCCTTTAATGCGTTGTTTAATTGGAGGAGTATGGACGGGCATCTCTTCAAATCTCGTTGAAGGTTGAGGATTTTGGGTTCAGGGTGAAAGAAACTATGGTAAATAGTACGTACCTGCTTGACTCTAAGGACGGTATATCTTGGGGATGTTGATCTTTAGCATAATTGCCCAGGTGATGTTGTTTTTCAGCATCAACAGTAGTCGTCCAGTATCCTTTTTGTATGGAACTTCAAAACAACGCCAAATCTGCACACCAAAGCCCCCAAAGCCTGAGCTCCTACACCACACGGGTTTAGGGTTTAGGGTTTAGGTACACCCAGACCCCCCCCCCCAAAGAGTCCTCTAACTCCTGCATCTTGAACGCTACCCAGATTGCTGAAGGGCTTGACGAACTTTTCACATAGGGCTTTCCAACAAGTATGGGGCTCTGAGGGCTTTATGGTTTCTAGGGGTTCTGAAGGAATCTTCTGGATTCGGTGAGCCTTAAGCCCAACTCCATGACACTGTGACACCTCCTTTTCTGGAAGTTCTTCAGTCAGCTGCCATCTTGTTTGGAGAAACCCTAAACCCTAAACCCTAAACCATGGCTCCAAGTTGCCAGTAATCATATGAGCTACTGTCAATATTTGCTTCAGCAAGGGGCCATTAAGGGTGGACATAGGGATCCTCTTGTAGTTTAATATAGCCCCTAATATAGTCCCTAATAAGGAGCCCATGTCCATTAAGTTGGGTAGAAAATATTGACTGCAGCTCATATATATATACATATATATATATATTCTCCGAAACCTCTATTACAATGACTATGGTACCAACACCCACAGCACGCAATACATGGGTACTTGGACCCTTGGGCTACGATAAGCCCCTCAACCGCGTCGTTTTGAGAGACGCCCACATCCTCCCTAAACCCTACATCCTATACCCTATATGAGCTATAGCCTAAACTCCTAGTATCCTCCTTCAGAACCTCTACAATATTCCCCTATATGTAAACCCCTATATAACCCCCCTTAAGGAGTTTAGACTCTGGCTCATATACCGCTAGACATCCTTTTTCTAGAATCCTAACACACTTGACCCTGATGATTGTCAGAAACTCGCGGCCGCCCCAACTCAGGCGCTCCACACGCTGTTTCATCGAGGCCTTGACGCTATCCCCCACACCCTAAAGCCAAACCCCTGGATTTGGTTGGGGTCCTACTCCCATTCCCGTGGTGCTCAACCTTCCCACACCCTTCTTAACACATATTCCCACCTCTGTACGAAAGGGTTTAGGGTATATAGTATATGATATGAGATTGTTGTTAGTCGGGGGTTGGGGGGCTTTATCTAAAGCCTAATTCAAGCCGTAGATTTAGGGTTTGATTGCGGCCTGGGGCTTAACGTTCGGAACTTACTTGGATGCTCCTACTTAGTTCCTGTTTGGGTTTAAAGTTTGTTCCGTTAGGAGTCCCACAAAGAACAACTGCAGTGAAGGGTCTAGGTAGGGTTTGGGGTATTGAGTTTTGGGTGTGGCCCGTGCGACTTTGGTTTGAGGCCTCGGGGTTTATGATCTGGAGCTGGGTTTCGGGCACTAGGCTTGTAACCCTACTTATACGTCGCCTCACTGGACCTAATTAGAAGCACGGTTATCATTCCAGTTCGAAGTATTCACGAAGTCCGATGAACCGTACGTAATTCAACCCTGAACCCCATTCATCCCTCATCTCATCCAAAGGGATCTACGTAGTTACTAAGTCCCATGAAGCCTAAAGTAGAGATGGAGCACGCGTGTCTCTGTAGCAGAGCTCTATGATGCCCACGTTCTATTGCAAATAGTAGTGATCTGCGAAGCCCCTCGGGCCCTAAGTAGATGTTAGATATCTGCTCTAAACCATGAATCCTCGTGCGGTGTTTTGGTTTTTCCTGTGCTAGGATGTGCCAGGTAGGGGAAACCCAAATCAAAACCAGCTAATCGGTTTAGGGTACAGAGTGGGGGTTTCACTCGATCTCTGAACTTTTGTCGTCGGGTTTCTTCTTAGCAGCTGCAAGAAGTCAAGACAGGCTTGGAACTCTGATTCTGAAGATGCGAAACTGGCTGTTAGTTGTTTTAGAAGAGATTCGGATTAGAAAAGGCTTTCTTGCTTCGCGTCGCTTCGTGGATTGTTGTTAACGCGGTTAACTTTGGTTGGCAAATCTGATTCTGATGCTGGACAGGTCAAGGGCAGCGCCGGCACGTTCGCTGGGAAGCTAGGTGGAGTTTAGCTACAGGACTTCAGCATGCCTCCACATAGCTGCGTTGCTTTTATGGCTTCAAATCTGAAGTCCCAAAACCTTCAAACCCCAACATCCCCAACTCGTAGCTGCTGCTGAGGATGTTCTGCCTCAGTGCGAATGAGCAGCGCAAGCGCGATGCTGTCACTGCTTCAAAGGGCGAAGGCAACGCGTGCCTCGGACAGAGCGTTGGAGTACGAACGCGTCCGCCTTTTGGGGACAAGCTGGGATATCTGCGGATTGTTAGCCTGGGACTTTCCACAGTCTCCTCTTTAGCACGATGCATCCGACGGTACGCCTAGTTTGAGAGATCCATATGCAGGGTGCAGGGTTTCGGGTCAGGAACCTACAAATATGCGAGGAGTCCCTCAGTGTGATCTTTAGCGTTGAGGGTTGAGGGTTTAGGGTGACGCAGGAAGCTCGCAAGTACCCTTCGCCTCCCCTTGGTGCGCCTGCGTTGATTAATATCTCCTATAGGGGTTGTGCATTTCCTCACACTAAGATTAACATATGCGCTCCTGATATACAAGTTCCCTATGCTATTCAATGTTTGGGGTGGAGAAGTGTTGAATATTAGTAAGGGGGGGATTACTACCTCACAGGCTGCAAAGTCCTGTGATGGTCATAACGTGGTCCCAAGTACCTGACAGTCGCTGCTTGCGTCTTTTGATGACTTCTGCTGATTTGAGTGCAAGGTACGTGATTGCCGTGGTGGATAACGTTGAGAACCTGGAGCACGCTTCTGTGCGTCATTTTGTTTGGAGCGATGATGCTGCCATGCCGCTCGTCAAAATCTGAAGTCTTGGCCTCTTCTCAGTCAGTGATGAAGGAATGAGTGCCAGCAATATTCCTAAGTAGAAGTTGTCTTGCTTTCGTGTTAAAGCATGGGTAATATCAAGCTTCAGAAGTTCCTTCATTCATTCCCTACGGTGGGCACTACAAATCCTGCATGACGCCAAGTACCACATGCCTTGGGAATTCTGGTAGATACCGTCATGCAGGGTTTTTTGCATCAGCAGTATTGCCTGGCAGCGACAACTTGGAATGCACATCGGTAGTCGTTCAAAATGCCTGTCCCGAAAATGGCCATAATTTAGGCTCCCTGCTGGTTAGAATGCCCGCTTAAGGAAGCGTCTTGCCAATAGTCCCCTCTTTATTACAAGGACCTTTACAACAACTCCCCCCCCCACACACACTTTGGGCTGGTTGCTTTTTTCTTTGGGGGGGCCCCAATTTACACGTCACATCCCAGTCCATGGCGAATAGCAGATGTTTAATGATGTTCCCTAGCATTAGTGCACTACATCCCCTACGCTGATGCAAACGTCCTGCAACACATTTGAATCTCTCACCCAGGGAGACACACCACATTTTCGAATCAAAGCCCAGCAACCCACACCCCAACAGCAAGCGCCACGACAAACACCCCATCAAACCGTCGAAAACTCGTGGGCAACATTGAGCAGAGCCACATACAGAACGGCGTGGCTTTGTGCGCACGTTTTTTGGGCTTGAGGCTTTAGGATTTCAAATTGTAAGGTTCAATGTTAGGCTTATGAAGGGACCCTTCGCAGTGGACATAGAGTCCCTCTTGCAGTTTAGTCTAATCCCTGCTAGAGTTCCTAGTAAGGAACCCATGTCCTTTAATTTGTGGTGAGAAATTTTGATTGTGGCTTATGTGGCACAGACTTGTACAGAGACTTTCGCCCTATTTTGGGTCACTCGGCCCCTGGACCCCAAACCCGAGACAATAGGGCCGTTTGGGACTTGAAACCTTCTAGACTACTTGGGGCTTTGTCAAGTGCTTAGGGAGTTAGGGGCCGTTTAGGGTTTAGGGCCTAGGGTCCAAAAACATAGCTTATTTGGGCAGTAGGACTTGTACCTAGAGGGTCCAGATACACAAACCGGGCTTTGATCTGAGATACTACAAATCTGAGGCGTCATTGATATCTAGAACCTTATTTTTTCTGTGTACATGGACCTTCAAACTCATATCCCCCCCCATACATCCCTATATCTTCCTACATATCTCCTTACCCTAAGCGCTACGTACGGTCTACACTCCCCTTTGCGTTATGCAACAGGAGGACCCCCCACCCTGTATTAGTGGTATAAGAGGAATACAAGAGGACTCTAATATAATCCTTAGTATCTCTTATAATCACCACTACTGGGTGGGGGGGGTCCACTCAAGGTAGCCCTGAACCCTAAACCCTGAATAGTAGCCTCCATTTTTTTTCCATTATCCCTATATAACCCCTATATAACCCCCGTGAAAAACCTTATAGAACCCCTTTATAACCCATATAGAACCTGTGCAAAGCTTCAAGTTCAGGCTCAAGCTGGAGGCTGACTCATACATCGCCCGCGTCGACCCCTCCCGGGGGATCGAAGTGTCACAAGGCCATGGGGGTCAGGGGGGAGGGTTTGGGGTTTAGGGCTTAGGATTTAGGGTATAGGGCTTGGATTTAGGATATAGGGTTTCGGGATGAAGTTTGATTGGAATTAGGTCGTCGGCACTAGGATATGTGGGGTTAGGGCTTAGCATATACGATTTCAGGACCAAAATTCATAGGATTGAGAGTTAAGGGATTAGGACATGTTAATCAGGGCCCGGGTTCAGGATATAGCAGATAGGGATTCGGATACAGATATATAGAGGGTGTAGGGTTCAATGTTTAGGATGCAGGGTTTTGACTGGGAGATATGTAATGGATAGTCAGATACGGCACACAACACGGCAACGAGGGTCATATTGGGGTTAGGGCTTCTGACGTAGAAGTCTAACCAGGGATACGAATATGTTCCCAACAGCCCATAACTATTGTTATATGTTATAACATACCCCAAGGCCTTACCCCCAAACCCTAAGGCCCCTACAACAACAAGTGCGAGCACTTGGAGTCAAAGAAGTTGATGCTTTAAGGTTTCAAGAAGTTTCTTGAATCACTCGACCTTGATTCAACCTACTATAAGGTCTAGCTTTTCACCAGGGATGAAGTTTTCGGGTTTAGGGACTTAAGGATTTCAGAGCTGAAGGAGAAGAGTGGCTTGGGGTACGAAGGGTTTCTTGCGATTCTACTGGGCACGGTGCGTTTGGATGTCTGGGTGTATGTTTACTCTGGATGCTGGTAATTCGTGCAAGAGGTGGAAGTGAGATTCTCAACTGCTCTGTAGGGCTTTGAGGCTGATACATGAAATTCATGGGCCCCCCTACCCTAAACCCTAAACCCTAAACGCCCCTAAACCCTAAACCCCCCTTCCTGTCCCCAAATAACCTTAGGTAAAGGGGAAACTTGGGGTTGAGCGGGAGGGTGGTGTAGCGGGGTAGTCAGGGGACCCAACTAGGTAGGCCTTTTTGTTCAAATATTTTCCCTTATTGGTTTTATGGGGACCCTAAACCCTAAACCCTAAACTTACTAATATTTTTCAATGCTTTCCAAAGGCCAACTCAGCCAAGAGAAATCCAACTTTGGGCAAGCGACGCCAGACCCCAGCCTAAAGCCGATATTGGGGTTGAGGCTTTGGGGTTGTTTAGGGTTTGAGGGTTTATGGGTTTAGGGTTTAAGGGTTTTAGGGTTTAAGGGTTTAAGGGTTTTGGGTTTTGGGTTTAAGGGTTTAGGGTTTAGGGTTTAAGGGTTTCGGGTTTTGGGTTTTGGGTTTAAGGG